>CAWUFW010000454.1:0-245000 GCA_963921515.1 Calotriton arnoldi | reverse complement strand
AGTAGGCCTGAGAGTAATTTTAATTATGCCGGCGTAAATTCGCTAATGTTTAGCGCAATTTTCTTAGTGCAAACTTCATCCTCTGGCCCAGTTCGGACACAAGGGTGCATTTTGCACTAAGGAAATAGCGCTAAATGCTCGATTATTCTTGCTTAATCACATGTAATTTTGAGGTAATTACGCGAGTTACACACATTCCTATTAATTAGTTCAAGAAAAGCAAACAAGACTACAACACCCAGAATGCATTAGGCCCTGAACAGAAGGCCAGGACTAGACACAATGTCTGTAATAACTTGGGGGTGAGGTGGTCTATATTCCAATAGGGACACAATTATGGCTCACGCCACAGGGGAACAGATAGACTGGGGCAGATGGACATGACACTTGCTTTCACCAAAAGTCTGACTGGTTAAATTGCAGTCGTTAGCAACTGTAGCGTGCTACTTGCCGAAGAGCGCCTTGACGCCTCGTCAGGGGTAGTAAGCGCTATATAAATACAATTACAATACAATACAACTGCCCTCCAGTTGTGCCAGGAACCACGCTAGGGTGGGCAGTGCTTGTGGTCATGTGCCAGAGGCGTGGCCTCCTCTCACCTGGTTGGAGTAGCGTCTCTTGGTAGATACAGAACTTCCTGAGGGAAGTTTCGATGCGGGTGGTGTTATATCCTGTATCTTCGCTCAGCATGACCCGGACCCGACCCGTCACCTTCAGTCTGATGGACCTGACCTTGGCCTCGGCCACCAGCTCCAGGCGCACCCGGCCAGTCACGGTGTCCCCGCCGGTGAAGACGGGCGGGGACTCCAGTCCTGGGTTGTCCAGGATCACACGGAACCTCCGCACCTTGCAGAAAATCATCTCTGCCCCCAGGAGCTAACGAGTTTAGGACAGAAGAGGAACTTCCTTAGAGGTTTGTGTACAGCGGCTGAGCTGGGTGCGAGAAGTGAACTCTGCCTTGTATTTACACTCCAGGGAGGGGCGGACTGCAGGAGGAAGTAACGGAGGTGGGTGAGTCACTGGAGGGAGGTGGACTGATAGGAGCGGAAAAGGGCTGTTAGGCGAGGCAATGAGGGACCTCTCAGCTACTCTGATTCCTAGGGTAGGTGCTAGACTTCCTCTGGTAGGTTAGCGCTAAGAGGGCCTTGAGAATAACAATACATGTCTGGGGTGGGAGGGGCAAGCAAGGCCTGGTCTTATTTTTTTTTTTTTTAAGTAAACACACTCACCAGGAGCACTGTTATTGATAGTGCAGCAGGTGCAGTGCACAGGGGTCAGCGATCAGTGGCGTCACTAGAAGTGAATTTTAGCGGAGCCACACCAGTGGGAAAAAGGTGTGTGTATATAGATATATATATATATATATATATATATATATGTATATATCTTCAAGGTATGTAAATGTGGAGTTAGGAATAATAAATCCATGTATATATACTTGTTGATATTTTGATTGTCACTATATGTGCTACAAGCACCTAATGAGCAGTGGTATTTAGTTGGGTAAATGAAGGCGCCACTCGGGAGAGATAACACAAATATTTGATATTTACTTGCTGTATTGATCACGGTGCTGCAAGGTGAAGAGAACCACTGACCTCCTCAAAATACAAAATGGCCTTGGCCAATTGACAGATATACAAAGAAATTCCTCAGCACACGTCTGTTATGTCACAATATACATAAACATGCTTGATGTGAGCATAAGTAAAATACAAGTAGGTAAGTTCTTATTTCTTTTTCCTTTTTATTTTCCGATGTTCAGACAGCCGACACGTGTTTCGTAGCTTACATAGGAATTAATCCGCGACTTTATCAAGGCTATTGTCTTCCTGTGTATAACCTTTATTAGTGGTGTTAATTCCAACCCACACTGGGATTCAATATCTCGCGACGTCTCACTTCTCAATGTTAAATCCAAGGGATCCCTGTATGTCCCAGAAGTCCAGAATCTTATTTCTTAGTAGTTTGATCCCACACACGGACGTCGGCAACACGAGGAGCGACGTCCGTGTGTGGGATCAAACTACTAAGAAATAAGATTCTGGACTTCTGGGACATACAGAGATCCCTTGGATTAACGTGAGAAGTGAGACGTCGCGAGATATGAATCCAGTGTGGTTAGAATTAACACCACTAATAAAGGTTATACACAGGAAGACAATAGCCTTGATAAAGTCGCAGGATTAATTCCATGTAGCTGACGAAACGCGTATGTCGGCTGTCTGAACATCGGAAAATAAAAAGGAAAAAGAAATAAGAACTTACCTACTTGTATTTTACTTATGCTCACATCAAGCATGTTTATGTATATTGTGACATAACAGACGTGTGCTGAGGAATTTCTTTGTATATATGTGCTACAATATTTTGGTAGCTAGGTATTTAGAATTTATATTCTGACATACAACCGTACACAGGCACATGAACATAGAACTTATAATTGGAGAGACTTTCACGGATGCAGCATCACAGGAACATAGTACAGTGACAGAGACATTAGCACTGTAACATTACACAGGCTCACGAACATAGACACAGCAACACCTAATCTGGTAGATGAAAAAAGGGTACACTGTCACAGGAACTAAGAACTAGGAAATTGACTAGTAAGTATATACTTAGGGAGAGGAACATACGGGCAGTCACATTTATAGAGTAACAGCCGTCACAAACACTGGGAGACGGACACAGTCTCCAGTGCACCCACAGACGCTAGCACACTGGGGCATTATGTGGTCACATGTACATGTACGATCAGCTACACTGAGAAACATACAATCACACTGACGAGCGATGGGTCTACGCACTGAGATCACTGACTAGGAATATGCAAAGTTATGAACTGTAGCTCTCGTGAACTTCTGAAATTTTCACTAATAGTGCATTCACTGCTGTCAAATTTTCACGTTTCTGCACATGGTTGTTCATGTTATAATCGGGACTTATGTCCTCCTTTTCGGTTGTTTGATGAAAAGCGTTCACCAACATCCAACTAGTTTTAGAGTCCCAAGGGAAAGAAAAGGGTAACACACAGTAAAATTGCATACCACTTTCAAGCACCAACTAGCATTTGTGAGAAAATATTGCCAGTTTGTGGGGAAAAGCACACCCAGGCCAATGTAGGAAAAATATGAATTCCCATGACCTAGTGGAAACCAACCAAAACCTCAAAACAAACCTGCTGGTACACCCCAGAGCTTCGAACCACCAAGCGAAACTGTCTCCGACTCGAGAAGCAATGGCGCATCACCAAGGACCCAGTCGGCAGAGCCGCTCTCAAAATAGCCTTCGGCGACTATCACCGGCATATTAAGTAGGTCACAAGAAAGACCTTCTCTGACCACATCGACACCACAGCAAACCACACTTAGGAACTCTTTTAAATTATCAAAGATTTCTCCAACCCGGTAGCCACAGAAAACACTTTCCACCCCTCCCAACAACTCTGCAACACCCTCTCCGACTACTTCCACAGCAAGCTTGTCACCATCTACAACAACCTCGACCCGCCATTCTACCACAATCTGCCTCTACAACCTCATCCAACCGGCAGACATTGGCCTAGCCATAACAACATGGGTGCAACTCGACATCCAGACCACCACCACCATCATGTCCACCATCCACTTCGGGGCACCCACCGACCCCTGCCCCCACCACCTCTTCAACCTCAGAGTCAAACTAACTGGCACTGAAATCACCAACATCCTCATCACCTCCATCTCCACCTGAATAAAGGGCCCACCCAGTGTTACCCCCTCAGCCACCTGAATAAAGGGCCCACCCAGTGTTACCCCCTCAGCCACCGGAATAAAGGGCCCACCCAGTGTTACCCCCTCAGCCACCGGAATAAAGGGCCCACCCAGTGTTACCACCCCAAGTCACCAGAATAAAGGGCCCACCCAGTGTTACCCCCTCAGCCACCTGAATAAAGGGCCCACCCAGTGTTACCCCCTCAGCCACCGGAATAAAGGGCCCACCCAGTGTTACCCCCTCAGCCACCGGAATAAAGGGCCCACCCAGTGTTACTCCCTCAGCCACCGGAATAAAGGGCCCACCCAGTGTTAGACCCTCAGCCACCGGAATAAAGGGCCCACCCAGTGTTACCACCCCAAGTCACCAGAATAAAGAGCCCACCCAGTGTTACCACCCCAAGTCACCAGAATAAAGGTCCCCATACAGTGTTACCACCTAAGCCACCGGAATTAAGGGGCTTGCCCCCCTAAGCCACCGGAATAAATGTCCCCACACAGTGTTACCCCCTAAGCAACCGGAATAAAGGGCCCGCCCCCTAAGCCACCGGAATAAAGGGCCCGCCCCCTTAGCCACCGGACTTAAGGGGCTTCCCCCTCTAAGCCACCGGAGAGGATGTAGCCTAATGGCTAGTGCGGTCGACCTGGAAGCTGGGGAACCGGGTTCGAGTCCTGGCAATGACGCTCTACATCCTGTGATTCTGGGCACATCACTTGATCTCCTCGTGCCTAACAAAAATGAATGTGTCCGTCTGTAACGAAACTGGTGCTCATGTAAAGCGCTCTGATACCCGATGTCTCCGGTCTAGTTCGCGCTATATAAAACTCTCCCCAAAAAATAAATAAATAAATAGCCCCACCCAGTGTTACCCCCCCCGCCCCCCAAGTCATGGTATAAAGGTCCCCACACACTGTTACCCCCTACGCAGAAGCACAACAGACATCTTGGTTACAGCCTGACAGAGGTGGATTTCAACATGACTCTCCGGGTGTGGAAGAGTTTGGTTTCTACGACATTCCTTCCAGAAATAAGACAAAAGCACACAAAACCCTTTCTCACACACACGAAGACCTGCAGCTCAAGGAGGCCAGTGGTGAGAACTTTGACCAATTAAAAACTTCTCGCCCCCAAAAGAGAGTGCCCCCTCCAAACAATGTCCTTTGGTCTGCCTCGCCCGGTGCCTTGTTCGCTTCAGTATCTCGCTTCCTGCCACGCGCTGGTAGATCAGTGAGTAACATTTAGAGGCCACTGACGTGTGCAGGAAGCGCTTTCAGGGTCCTCGGGTGCACCAGTTATATAGCGCCTCGCGCTCCAGGCTAGCGCTAGCTGCTATAGAGTGAGGCTGAAAGTTAGCTGAAGATAAGCATTAGAAAATGTTTTGTTCCAACGTATAAAGAACCGAGAGAGCAATTGTAAAAGTGGACACCATGTTGTGCGCGCGTGTTGTGAGCGCATTGGAGCAGCCCTTCGGTTCCTGATCTGTTTTTTATTTTTAGATTTGTAAATAAGAGGCAATAGAAAATGTGGAATGATAAAACATTTATTTTCAAGGTCACAGAATAAACAACCTATAACATGAAAGTTGAGGCACTTTGAGCAACATTCCAGAAAAGAACTGCAAAACGAGAGGCCTGAAATGAAGTGGAAGGCAATATTAAAAACAATGATTCTCTTGTTTCGCAATATGCTCATAACACTTTGGCTTCTTAATCCTGCCTGTTTTAGATCTGAAGGTTTCCAGGCGCTATTCATTTCTATAGCACATAATGCCTCCAAAGAGAATCTAGGCACTTAGGTATTGCATAACAAGCTCGTTTCATCTTTCTTTGAAACCTGAAAGGCTGAACCAGCCTTCACTATTTGCGGCTTAAGCATTGATTTCTGCAATATTTTCATTAACAAGTTGTGCTACCTTGCGTCCGCTCAAACAATTCACAGCAATGTATTACCTAACATTACGAAGTTAATTTATTTTTTATAGCTATGAAACATAACTTTTTTCTGTCACACCTTTTTTTAAAAAAAAATACTCTTTTTCAACAAAAATGCTGGTTGCTATAGGGCATGCCCTACAAAAATTGTTCATTAATCCAGAAAATCGATAGCCGCCTTGAAGCAGAAGGTGTCACGTTTTAACTCAGCAGTTCGACGCCATTTAAGCGCCCCATGTGAAGGGACTGTTCCCTTCCAAAGGTTGTTATCTTCATGTGCTCACATACAAAGGCTGGTCTCATCTGGGAATTTGGACTTTTGGCAAATTCTTATTCAAAATGGCACCTCTGTTCTAGTTGGAGGTCCAACAAAGTGCTTCTCAAAACCTTCGTCTCCCTTCTGCTCCTTGTACGAGGGACGTTTCACCAACTATTCAAATTACAGCGGTTCTTCAATAGCCACATTATTACACCAACACCAGCTTCTTACGTCCATTGCATCTTATTACATCAACATCTTGATCAACGACTGCTTTTTATGTCAACAGTTTTTCACATCAATTCCACTTTCTTATCTTAACTATAGTTTCTGACACCAATAACAGCTTTTTACATCAGTTCTAGTTTCTTAAGTCATCTACAGTTTTCCAGCAACATCAGCTTCTTGCATCGGTCCTTATGGCCCAAGTAGCTTATAAACCGTTCACTTGTGGGTAGGAACCGGAACCACCCGCTCCATAAGCCACACTCTTCCTCGCTCCAGCACGTCACTCTGGCCCTTGCACACACCAGGGCCTGCAAGACGGCGCCTGGCCAGCGGGTCTGCAGTTGTGTTCTGTCTCGATGACGACGCCATGCCTGAACCAGGCACCCTTGTCAACACCAGGACAGACTCTGAAGCCTTCTCGGTCAAGAGGGATTTTTCGTCCTAGTTCGACTGCATCTTGCGTCTCTGTCTTCAGCCAGTCGAGCAGCGGAGACTCACCCCATCGATAGGATTTGGGTCTATCTGAGAAGGAACACGAAGAAGAAGGTTAGCACATTCCCTGCAACTGCTCCACATTTTAGGGCATGCAACAGGTTTAGGGGTATGAACTTAATTAAGTGCATGAGATAATTTATGTAAATAACATGATTGCATTCTTTTATTTATTTACTGTAAAGAAAACTTAATTGGTGGAAGATTAACTTGCTGGTTCACGAGGTTGATCTACTTAAACTTGTCTGTTAGTTTTCCATCAATTTTCATTTCCATGGCTTTATACTAGAGTAAGCTCAGTAGAACACTGCAGGATGTACAACACCTCCGGGAACAGTCCTGGATTCAAGATGTGTGGGGTGGACAAAAAATATATTTTTGTATCATATTTGTGTGGTAACCTTTTTGTCTAACACTTCTAGGAATCCCCCACACCCATAAAAAAGAAAGCTGACGTAACTTAGGGCTTTGGATGGAGGGGCTCTTCTCTGAAGTGACACAGGGTCATATTTGGATGGCCAAGGAAGGGCCACCACCCATCAGGATCTGGCTTACTACATCGTCATAAACTCAACCGGTTTGTTTCTTCACTACAGAAGTACTTCATGGTTTGTCGTTCCATGCTCCTGGCCTGTCCTACCCTCACAATCCATAGCCAACCATCTCATTTGATACGTGTACACACATTTTGGTGGTGCCGGGGGAGATCCGTACAAACAAGGTGAGGTAAATTGAGAATCTGTAGAGAACGTTGCTCACCTCGGAGTACAGCGGAGGTGGGCGGTTCCGGAATTCTTGTATGTAAGCGTAGAACGGCCCCTCCAGTGGACCATTGAAGTGGTCGTGTACCGGTGGAGACATAGTGTACTCGCAGTCATCGGACACAATAGCTGCGTACTCAGGTGGAGCTGGAAAGCAATACAGGCCCTAGGTTAGACAGGAAGTCACCATTTTTCTGCAGAGAGTAGGCACATGTATAACTTAGAATTATAGAAAAAGTTACAGGCACTAACTCATTGTTGAAGTAACAGACAGCATTTAAGTCATTGTTGATGTCATAAGCAACAGTCAAGTCCTGTTAGTAATGTCATAGGTGACCATTATTGTCAATGTCACTGTGATGTCAGGACAACAATAAGGCCATTGTTGATCACGTCATGGGTATAATTAAAACAATTATTGTTGATAGTGGGGCAACAATGTAACCACTGATGACTTCATAGCTCTTAACCAAGTCACTGCGGATGATGGCATCAGCAACATTCAAGCCATCATCGGTGAAGGCATTTCAACAATCAAACCATTGTTGATAATGTCAGGCTAACCATCTTATATTGGTCGAAGATGTCCAAGACCACAATCGAGCGTTGACAAAAGTCGAAACATTGCTTATGATGTCATAGAGACTGATGAAGTCGTGGACGGTGATCTCCCAGATACCAACACCTCTTAAACAATTCATTTACGTTGCAGCCATTTTGGGTCAGACGAAACAATTCCTATTCCAGCATCGATAAGATACTTACGTTCAGGTAGCTCCGGGGTGGTCCCGCGAAGCCAATCCAGGTTGACGGTGAACTGGCTGTTTGTGTTGGATGGTTGACTCACAACGGCACGCAGCGGGATTGTCGCAATCACAAGCGGTAGCTCCAGGAGTAGGGTTGTTGAATTTGGAATTTCAACACAAACCTTTGTAAAAAAAAAAAAAAATGAAGGAAAAACACCCTTAAAAATTGCACAATAGGCATTTGCCATAGGCATAATCATGTCACCACTTAAAACCGGTTTATGAGAACACTTAGCTAAGTTAACAGTAAATTTCAAAACTTTTTTTGCTCGGTCTGCCATTTCCTTGCCCAGGTTCCAGCCCTAGAGGTGATTAACATGAACACACCTGTAAATTTCAGTCGACTGAGTGGAGTCTACTCGGTGCACAGCCGGCACCGCCAGGTAAGGCCCATGATTGCCCTGGATGGAGTACCAATGTAGATTCAACATGGGAACACCTACTACAACATCAGTGGACGTGAGGGGCGTGGGGTTGTGTAAAACGAGAGACTCTAGCAAGGTGTAGAAGGCCAACTCTAATCCCTTTCTCCTGGGTGCGGAGTGCAAAGGTTAAAGGCCAATGCAGAAACCGGAAGTAAAATGGAACTCTGGCTTAAAGTCAGGCAGGAACAACCCCAGCCATGACAATCGATACCAGAGCAATAGATTCCATTCTTGTATTTGTTTACCCTCTTTCTGGATAATTAAATACGAGTTACTTGAAACAGACCTTTGAATGTGAATATAAATATATCTTTATCTGAATCCCTGCCTGGGGCTGCCCAGCTTTCTACGGTTCAGTTTGTGTCTACCCCTGCGCTCTCCTAGGCCTGGTCTTACCTTCAGTGCGTACTCCACGCGGATGATCCGGCACTGCGTGATGGACGGGCTGAGGGGCGGGACCTTCAGGGCTCTCCCTTGCCACGTCTCCCTCTTTCTGGGGGCTACAGCTTCCCCCACCATGGTGGCCACAATGGTCTTCTTCTGCTTCGTGGTCCCCCGGGCGACAAAGGTCTGCGTCTGGATAATGGCCGCCTTGGGCACCACGGCCTTGGAGGTGCTGTTGTCAATTTCAACGAAGATTGGGATAACTTCACCTGGGATAGAAATGAAAAAACATTTGGTCACTAAAGTGTCCCAGCTGCAGACAAAGCTTTGTCTTTGGTCAGTTATTCTGAAACATGTAGTAAAATGCTACAGCGAAAGCAAGGGTACGCAGCAAGGGTACGCAGCAAGGGTACGCGCCCACTGATTCTAGGAATTCCATTGGGTGGACACGCAATCTTATGTGCACCAAAGCAGTTCATTATCTAATACTGGACTTTTGACATAATATGTTGCACTCAGCAGAAACTGAGACATTAAATGTTGCTCCATCTTGGCTACTCCCTGTTGTTTTCATGTTGTAAATATGGAGCGTAATGTGTGGGGAAATGATTTATACCCGCAAGGGATTGGTTGCAGCAATAGAGCCTTTGCTTACTCGCTGTGCGATTGCGTCAGATTAGGTACGGTAAGTCGCTGTTGGTGGTTACCTGGGGTGTAGCCTTTTCGGTCGGTCTTGGCATTTACGGAAACCTGTCCCAGGTGGCAGTGCCAGGCGTGGGCGCTCTTCTCCTTGGTACCTGCCTGTGGGGCCTGGAGAGAGAGAGGAGAGGGCATTAACATCACATCAAGCATCACTGAAGACCGCAGTAAAGTGCTGACTGAGTCCCTGTTGTTCTTCATAAAGTGAGGGTGAGGGTTTAAGCTACTGAGATGTTTGTCTTGCCTCAGAGGCCAAAAATGATCTTTTGGAAAAAGTCTGACATGGGCAAGGATGCCAAAAACAACAGTTGATGGACAGAATGCAGAACAATGTCATACATTCACCCCAGTACAGAGATCTGGGCCTAAATCCATCGTTTTTTTGCTCAGCATTCCAGTTTGAACCCAGCCATATGCAAATCAGTCTTGACCCTGTGCCTCATGGGAACAGTCCAGCCCGAACTGCAAGGATGCCCCCACGACACTCCGCTTCGCCCCTGGCAGTTTAATCATTAATTTACAAGGAATTCCCAAGGCTGCAATAAAGCTGGCAGGAGGAGGCCGCCATTTTGAAAACTAAAACTGCAAAACGCAGTTTAGGTGTGTTTTATTGATTTTCTTTTTTTTTTTATTAAATCGCTAACTATTAGTCATCCCAACGCCAAGGGTCGCCCCCAGACTCACCAGTAGTGCGGGTGTGTTGACGTCAATGGGCCGGATGACGGTGAAGTCAGCCTTGGTCTTCCTGACGGTGGCCCAGGGCCGGTGCAGCTTGGCTTTCACCCAGTAGCTGATGCTGCCGTGCTTCCCTTCGAATGACGTCACCGCGTTCCTAGGGTGGGGAAGAGAAAAAGCAATGATTCTCAGATTGTTTTCATAGGAATCATTTGCCTGTAAAGCGGTCAGAGTGATTTTGCAATTGCAAATGTAGACGCCATTACAAGCCCCTCGAAAAATCTTGTAGACTGGCCAGATTAAGAGACTAGATCAATGTTGTGTATATAAGGCAAGTGGACGTTCATCGGTGGGGGGCGGGGACAAGGGGGGGAGGAGTTATCAGTGACCCAGTACCCAGTGGCCCAGCCCCAAAGAATATGCCAATGGACCTAAATCACGCGAGTATGCACTATATGTATAATAGATAGATAGACAGATAGATAGACAGATAGATACATAGACGGATAGATAGATAGACAGACAGATAGATAGATAGATAGACAGACAGACAGACAGACAGACAGACAGACAGACAGACAGACAGACAGACAGACAGATAGATAGATAGATAGATTTGCAACAGAAAAAGAACGCTTACTCTGGCAGCTGGAAGGTGAACGGGTATTCGTGCTTTCCTGGCTGCAGAACCGTCAGGGCTTCGTTATCTGAGGAAGAAAGAAACATGAAGTTATAAATTCGTGCTCAGACCTCCTGCAGTGTTTCCTGCCCCATGAATGCCCTTCTGAGCTCAGCTGTCACTAGACTAACCCCAGAACGGAAGGAAATGCCCCGCGACCCTTAAACCCCTGCTTATTTGATGTCTGTAAAGCTGCTTTCAGCTAAAGTTTGTTTTTAAAAGTGATTTTTTTTCCCGGCAATAGATCTAAACCTAAGAAGCCGATTAGACACCAACAAAAAAAAAAAAAAAAAAAAAAAAGATTTCCGCGGATCTTAGAGAGATGACAATGTTCACAGGTTTGCAGCGCACACAAGATTCTAAAGGATGTCGCGGCGCTTTAATGGCAGGTGTTATTTTAAACTCGTGCTCCTTTTATCACACACTGAAGGATGAAAGGCTGGGACGCGAGCCGGTGTCCTGAAGGATACACACTGCATCCAAAGGTCGGTCACTCGTGCAGCACACTCGCGCGTGTAAAACCCTGGGGCTCACAAGCTGGTACTCCTCCCTGCCACCATGTGTGCCCAGCAGAGGAAGAACATTCGACTACAGGAGGGTGGTCAGATTTTGGAAATCAAAAAAACTGGGACATTTCGCAAAAATGAAAGGGGACTGACTACATTTTGACATCAGCCGAGGGGCACAGAACGATTTAAATAACCGCGGTCATCAACATGGGAAAAACAGAGAGCGAGGCACTAAGCGAATAAATTAAATTCAGCTTTTAAGCCCAGAGTCCTGATGACAAGAGATGCTACCAGCGGCTGTCTCAGAACGCATGAAAACCAGGAGGTGTCCCCTCTGTTTTCAGTCGACTCTCTCTCTGAAAAGCAAGACATGTGCGAAGTTTACCGGGGCAGCTCGTGAAAAACCGGAACTGTCCTGGAAGGAAGCCTCGTCACCGGCGTAGGGTAGAGGGGGGTGTTATCCACGCTGACCCAGGAGCTCACAGCTGCCATCACACTTGCTGCCTGATTAAACTGTGTGATCCTAGGCAAATCTTTTGTCCCCCGGGTAAGTAAAACATAACTTTTAAGCCGTGGGTATCTTTGGAAATTGTCAGATTGAGAGAAGGTCCCAAAAATATACATGGAATACATATCTAGCATTTTTAACCTTTGGGAATGGATTGGCATAGCCCCCCCCCCCCCGTGACATTTATCTTTCATATAGCACATATCACAGCCTAATTCGTCTCTGAGTGCTCTAACCTTAAGTTATTACCAAAGTCAATAGTACTAATTTTATCAACCTCAGAAGGATGACCGGCTGAATCAGTACTCTTAGGATTCAAACCTCTGACCAGCTGGACGCACACTCATTCTTGCCGCAGGTATATTAACCCACGACCCTACTTTACCAAGGCCTATTTGTGTCTTCGCTCACCAACCCTGCCCACCCATGCCAGCGGGGCCCCCTCTCTCTCACCTGTGCGCAGCAGCGACTCCTGGTGCTCCAGGTACACCACCTCGTCCACGTAGTTCTGGCTGTAGGCTGCGTTGGAGTTCGCGCTGCGGGACTCGGTCCAGTGGACCCGGGCCAGCCCCTGGGCGTGCAGTTTGATGGACTCCACCTTGGCCTCGGCTTCCAGCTCCAGCAGCACCCGGCCCGTCACTGTGTCTCCGCCGCTGAAGACGGGCGGGGAGCCCGGCTCCGTGTAGTCCAGGGTCAGCAGGAACCGCTTCACCTTGTCGAAGATCATGGCTGCGTCGGCTGAGGCGCGGAGATCAGGCTCTTCGTTTAAGCCTCGTGGGAGTAAAGCAGCTCTTTGCAGGATCCCTCTGTAGGAAGACTCCGCTCTGAGGCAGGTGGTGGCGGCCGGCTTATTTATACTGGAGAGAGGGAGGGTGGGAGGCGTTCCAGGAGAGGGAGGAGGGATTGACAGGCGAGAGGGACAAGAGAGGGAGGAGGCAGAGCCTGGGCGTTGCCCTTTCTCTGCATGTTTGGGACACACAGGTCCAGGTGAGCAAACTTTCTTTGAATCACTATGGCGACAAAAAGGGGCGGAGCCTGGTGTTCCTGCCTCTTTCTCTCAGGACAGGAAGGAGAGAACTGGAAATGACTGGATAGGAATAATCGAACAGAAACCGTCACCAGGTGACGTATTGAAATACAGATGTATAATCGGCACACTCGTGTAGCACGCTTCACAGAGTGTTATGTTTGGGCGCTGTTCTACTGAATTGCAACTGATTACCCTCAAGGCCCGTCTGCGCCCGTCCGCGACTGGACCGCGCCCAGCGCCAGAACCCCTGGGCCGCGCGCCCCCCGCTCCAGCCCCGAGGACCGACGCCGATACGATGCCACCACACTCCACGCTCTCAACCCCGGACGGACGCACAACTGCTTCAAGGCCGCCCCGAAACGCACCCATGGTCCCTTCACCTGCCGGAACTGCAGCTACACCAGCCTCAGAGCCACCGAGGCGCCCGCCAAGAAGGACCTCAACCACCTCCGGTGCATCCTACTGAACACCCGCTCCGCACGCAAACACGCCGTCGAGCTCTGGGACCTGCTCGACACATCATCACCAGACGTCGCCTTCCTGACTGAGACCTGGATGAACGACTCCTCCGGCATCCAACATCGCCATAGCCATCCCAGACGGCTATAAGATCACCCGCAGAGACCGCATCAACGCAGTAGGAGGAGGAATCGCCATCGTCCACAAGAACACCATCAGGGTCTCGACCAGCACCGACGACACTCTCAGCACCGCCGAACACATGCACTTCCAGATCCACACGGACCTCAACACCACCCTTAGAGGCACCCTTGTCTACAGACACCCTGGGCCCCGACCCCAGTTCAGCGACTCCATCGCCGACTTCATCAGCACGCACGCCCTGACCTCTACCGTCTACATCCTCCTCGGAGACCTGAACTTTCACCTGGAGAACAACAACGACAGCAACTCCACCACCCTGATCGACAGCCTCGCCAACCTCGGCCTGAGCCAGCTCGTCACAACACCGACCCACTCCGCCGGCCACACGCTTGACCCCATCTTCTCCTCAAGCTCCCACGTCTCCTTCAGCCACACCACGGAACTCCTCTGGACCGACCACCGCTGCATCCATTTCACCTTCCAGAAACCCACCTCACCCAACAGATCCCACGCCGCTGCTGGAGCAAAGTCACCGAAGACCAACTCCGACCCATCCAACACCGACGACGCTGCCTGCAACCTCAGACGATGGATGGACGACTGTGCCAACACCCTCGCCCGCTGAAAAAGCTCACCTACAGCGACACCACCAAAAGAGCCAGCTGGTTCACCTCGGAACTCCTAGCTTCCAAGCGTACCTGCCGGAAACTAGAGAAGAAATGGCACAGTGATAAGACATCGGACAGCCACACAGCCCACAAAGACGCCATCCGTAACCACCACCACCTCATCAGGTCCGCCAAGAGAATCTCCTTCAAAGACCACCTCGACAACAACGCACACAACAGCAAGGAGCTTTTCAACATCGTGAAGGAACTCTCCAATCCCAGCTCCAACACCAACGACATCCCGCCGTCGCAACCCCTGTGCGATTCCCTCGCCACCTTCTTTCACCGCAAGATCGCCGACATCCACGACAGCTTCAACACCCAGACAGCCCCAACTAAGATCGATGCACCAGACCCGCCTCACACCATCGACCACGACCCCCTGCCAGCCTGGGCCAGCGTGAACATCGAGGACACCATCAAGACCATGAGCACAATACACTCCGGCTCCCCGTCAGACCCTTTCCCGCACCACATCTTCAACAAAGCCAGCAGCTCCATCGCACCCCACCTGTGCAACATCATCAATCTCTCCTTCGAGACCGCGACCTTCCCAGAGAGCTGGAAACACGCAGAGATCAACGCCCTACTCAAAAAACCCAAGGCGGACCCGAGAGACCTCAAGAACTTCCGGCCCATCTCTCTGCTTCCGTTCCCAGCCAAGGTCATCGAGAAGATCGTCAACAAACAGCTAACCCGATACCTCGAAGAAAACAGCATCCTGGACCCATCCCAATCAGGGTTCCGCAGCAGCCACAGCACTGAGACTGCCCTCATCGCCGCCACCGACGACATCAGGATCCTGCTGGACAATGGTGAGACCGCAGCCCTCATCCTGCTGGACCTCTCCGCCGCCTTCGACACTGTCTGCCACCGCACTCTACGCGCACGCCTCCACGACGCAGGGATCCGAGACAAGGCCCTGGAATGGACCACCTCCTTCCTCGACGGCAGAACCCAGAGAGTCAGCCTCCCACCTTTCCGATCCGAAGCCTCCGAGATCATCTGCGGCGTACCCCAGGGATCGTCCCTCAGCCCAACACTGTTCAACATCTACATGGCCCCGCTCGCACGCATCGCCAGACAGCACGACCTCAACATTATCTCCTACGCCGACGACACTCAACTGATCCTCTCCCTCAACAAGGACCCCCTCGCCGCCAAAGCCAATCTCCATGAAGGAATGAAGGCCGTCGCCGATTGGATGAAGATCAGCCGACTAAAGCTGAACACGGACAAAACGGAGGTCCTCATCCTCGGCTCCAACCCCTCAGCCTGGGACGACTCCTGGTGGCCAACGACGCTGGGAGCACCCCCGACACCCACCGACCACGCACGCAACCTGGGAGTCATCCTCGACTCAACGCTCTCCATGGCCAAGCAAGTCAACGCAGTCTCCTCCTCCTGCTTCAACACCCTCCGCATGCTTCGCAAGATCTACAGGTGGATCCCGACAGACACAAGAAGAACAGTCACCCAGGCCCTCGTCAGTAGCAGACTTGACTATGGGAATGCCCTCTACGCGGGAGCCCCGGCCAAGCTCATCAAGCGACTGCAACGCATACAAAACGCCTCCGCACGCCTGATCCTCGACGTACCACGCCACAGCCACATCACCCCCACTTGAGGAACCTGCACTGGCTCCCCGTCGACAGGAGGATCACCTTCAAACTCCTCATCCACGCACACAAGGCACTCCACAAAACTGGCCCAGCCTACCTCAACAGATGACTCTTCTTCTACGTCCCCAACCGCCAGCTCCGCTCCGCCGACCTCTCCCTCGCCAGCGTCCCTCGCATTCGAAGAACAACCACCGGCGGCAGATCCTTCTCACACCTCGCCGCCAAGACCTGGAACACCCTTCCACTAAGCCTACGGCAGATCCAAGACCTGCTGACCTTCAGGAGGCTACTCAGGACCTGGCTGTTCGACCAGTAGCAGCACCCCCCCCCCTTCCCTCTCCCCAGCGCCTTGAGACCCTCGCGGGTAAGTAGTGCGCTCTACAAATTCTGTGATTGATTGATTGATTGCAAAAGCCATGGATCACGGACTTCAGAAGAGGCGAAGCAGGGATTCCGTCACCCACATAGGATTTTTTGGGCTGCAGGCAGGGCTTTGCGTGAGATGAAAAAACTGTGGGGGGGGGGTCTCTCAAAGGGGCGTGGCTGATGTAATTAAGGGTGTTGTTTAAAAACACTTAAGCTAAAAATCTGTGCCTAGCATAGTGCGCCGCCCGACTTGTATTTTGCTGTTTCTGTCACGGCATCCGGATATATAACACAACAAGTAACATCAGACCTACATCAATCCAGGACTATTGGCTTTGCCAATGGTTGTTAGTTGCATAAGATAAATGAGCAACAACTATGGCTTTGTTGTATATAATATCGAAAATGCTTCAGTTCTGAAATGACAAGACTGTGAAAGAACTATAATGAGTCTCTTTGAAGTTACATCAAAGGCAGTGAAGGTGGCACTGTTGCAGAGCTAAGATTTTTTTTTTTCACCCGGAGGGTGAGGGCAAAAATGGAGAGCCCGATAGGGACCCGTCTCAGCACCTGCTTTTTAGAACTGCCGGTGCTGAGCACCGGCAGGACCCGGCCCACTTGCAGCCCTGACTGTAGGGCAGAATGTATGTGTTCTAGATGTCATCCTACACCTACAGAAGGTCATGCATTGCTTCTATCTACCAATTTGTATTTATTTTAATTCGTAATTTCTTATCACAATCAGATGATTTAGAGTCTGTGGTAGTTCGCACAGTGATTCTGAGCCATCATATTTGGGCAGTCGTTAGCAGAAAGTACAGGAGTGGTCTGCATAGCACCAATCACGCGTTCCCCCCGTGAGGGGTGGTTGAAGGGGCATGGGGAGGTCTCAGAGTATGTTGGAGGGGTATCGCTGATATCAAAGGGTCCATATGCAGGATACAGCTTTTATACACAAAATATATCAAAATTTGTCTTTGAGACAGCAAAGCTATCTCTCAGGTTGCATAGATCTTAATGAAGCCCAATCTTCCTGCAGCAAAGTCTTCCCACAGATGACACTTACGATCCTACAGGCACAAGTGTACTAACAGGACGCAGACATCTTACAGGCTCAGGCCGAAGAGCTTTGCTTCTATGCAGCAACAAAACAGAGCCACATTGCAGCTGACCATAGGAGGTCTCGCGCCTTAAGTGTGGCCCTCTCACGCAGCCTTACGTCAAGCCTGTTTCTCAGATTAAACATTATTTACAGGTTCAGGCTTATAATATTGGGGATATCTATCTTGTTTCAGAGCCCTTATAGGCTCATCCCTGAGACAGCAAGCATATCCCTCAGGTTGGAGAGATCTTACAAGCTCAAGCTTTAGACAGCAGAGCTATATCGCGGGTTATAGAGATCTCACAGGCTCAAGTTTCAAACAGCAGAGCTATATCGCGGGTTATAGAGATCTCACAGGCTCAAGTTTCAAACAGCAGGACTATATTGCGGGTTATAGAGATCTCACAGGCTCAAGTTTCAGACGGCAGAGGTATATCTCTGGTTATAGTGATCTCACAGGCTCAAGTTTCAAACAGCAGGACTATATTGCGGGTTATAGAGATCTCACAGGCTCAAGTTTCAGACGGCAGAGGTATATCTCTGGTTATAGTGATCTCACAGGCTCAAGTTTCAAACAGCAGGACTATATTGCGGGTTATAGAGATCTCACAGGCTCAAGTTTCAAACAGCAGAGCTATATCAAGTTTCAGACAGCAGAGCTATATCTCGGGTTATAGAGATCTCACAGGCTCAAGTTTCAGACAGCAGAGCTATATCTCGGGTTATAGAGATCTCACAGGCTCAAGTTTCAGACAGCAGAGCTATATCTCTGGTTATAGTGATCTCACAGGCTCAAGTTTCAAACAGCAGAGCTATATCTCGGGTTATAGTCATCTCACAGGCTCAAGTTTCAGACAGCAGAGCTATATCTCGGGTTATAGAGATCTCACAGGCTCAAGTTTCAGACAGCAGAGCTATATCTCGGGTTATAGTGATCTCACAGGCTCAAGTTTCAGACAGCAGAGCTATATCTTAAGTTATAGAGATCTCACAAGCTCAAGTTTCAGGTTGCAGAGCTATATCTCTGGTTATAGAGATCTCACAGGCTCAAGTTTCAAACAGCAGAGCTATATCTCCGGTTATAGAGATCTCACAGGCTCCAGTTTGAGACGGCAGAGCTATATCTCAGGTTATGGAGATCTCACAGGCTCAAGTTTGAGCCTGAGGGTACAAGGATGTTAAAGGATCAAGCTTAGACGGCGGAGCTGTATCTCAGGATGCAGGGATCTCAAAGGATCTAGCTTCAGATAGCAAAGCTGCATCGCTGGATACAGAAGCCTGCAGGCTTTAGTGATTGTCGGGTCCAGAGAGTGGGACAAGCCTTTGACAAAAGTGAGTCCACATAGTCTTGCAGAAGCTCTGGAGTCTTGATAACTCACCCACTCCTTCACGCTTCTTTTCTTCAACCCTCATCTCACTCATAGTTTTTCCTAATTTGTTTTCACTTTCAGGTCTCATCATTTGTTGACTCGCCACTTTTGCGTTCTCGAAAAACTCCATAGGTGAGATCTTTGCCACCCTGTTAAAGTTCCATATTTTATAATCCCCCATTTTTATGGCATTGTGAAAAATCTTGATAACCTTAAGAGGTTCAGAATACTTGGAGCTGTTCCTTTTCAGCCTACGCTTCCTGATTCTCACCAATTCACCTGCTTGCACTTTGGCGAATGTCAGTTATTCTCCAATCAAATCTAGCCTGTCTCCCAAGTATCTTACATTCTTCAGTCTTTCGCCACAGTACATCCTCTGCACCGCTTCATAGCTTTGTTCCTTTTTTTTATGGATCGATGACAGACACATCGCCAAGTTTGCCTTCCTATTTCTGAACTATTCAAAGGGTATTTCACCAGCAGTAGAGTGAGTATTCAATCTGTGCACAATACTCGTGTCATTCAACTCCTTCTGACAACAGTTGCTACCGTCACTCGCTGTTTTAATGGTTCATTTCATTACCTTATTAAACCCCTTGATCATTGCGTTAACCTTTGGAAAATATACCTCAGATTTCTTGTGTGTTATCCTTCTCCTCATAAAGAACACCCTGACTCCATTTCATTTAACACTTGCTGCACCCCATTGTCAATTACCATAGGGTTGAGAAATCCTTACCTTGGGTGGGAACATTTCCTCCAGAAACTCTATAACCTCTCTCGCTTCAATGCTGTTCACCACCCTGATTTCCGGCCACCTGGTAACCATGTCTAGCACCCCAATTATATACTTATTTATTCTAGACATCTCATCTCCCGGTTCAAAACTCTGCGGGTATGGAGCTCCCTGCATTTTATTGAATTGTTAAATTCTACTCATCCTCACACTCCCTGTTCCACTGAAAACCTACACACTTCATTAGTAGACCTCGATTGTTCTTGGTCTTCTCTACAAAAATTTACAACAGATTTTTTATAATACTTTGCCATCACTAGGAGCAACACTAAATCTGCCTTATTTACAGGATTTAGCACAAACCAGTTCTTCCTTCGGTTCAAGCCTGTTTTGTGGTATCCTTTGACCGAGATGCTCTATCTCCTTACAATTAAATCTGCATTCCCTGCTTTAATAGTAAAGCCACTTTACTTCATTTTTTCCAAAACCTCACGCAACCGTTGAGCATGCTCCATGCGACTAACTCCTTAAACAATCAGATCCTACTGATATATGTTCACCCCAGCAATGCTTTAATATTCTCCCCAGGATTATGTAAATGGCGTACGAAAGAAACCCAAACAGCCTTTTTTAGAACTTGCACTTTCCAAATGGCATGATAAATGCTGTAAATTCTTGTAATTTGGAATGCATTCTCACCTAGTAGTAAGCAGAGCTCAAATCTAGGGATGAAATATACTTTGTACCTCTTTGCATGGATAAAGTCCCTGTAATGTTGGGTGACGGGTAATCATCAACAATCAAACACGCACTGCTCTTAGGTCCATAAATAGCCTGGAATGCCCATTGTCTTTTCATGCTACTATTGTCGGTGGCAACCACTCCGTGCCTTTCACTTCCTCAATAATTTCAATCACCTTAGGTTTCCCTAGAAATTTCATGATTAATTCAGTGACCATGATCAGAAGCGTAGCTACCAGCGGTGCAGCCGGCGCAGTGCACCGGGAACCAGAGAGAAGTGGGCCCCATTCTGTCCTGCTCCAGCTTCATTTATTAGAAGCTGCCTTCTCAAAATGTTCCAAACACATCGTATGCATGTGGCTTACCTTTGTGTTCCCTCTTCAGAGTAGGTAGGAGAGGAAATAGCATAGAAAGAGTAGAAGATAATAGAGAAATATAGGAGAGGAAAGAGATGAAAGAAAATGAGAAGGTGAAAGATAGAAAGTACGGGAGGAGAGGAAAATGTAACAGAATGGGAGAAAAACAGAGAGAAAGAGAAACAAGGTAAGTATGAGCAAATGGGGAGAGCAAAGACGAAAGGAAGTGTACGAAATAAGGATTTGGAGAGAGAAGGAAGAAAACAGACGAGGAAAAGTAAGAGACAGAAGAGGGGGAAGAAGCAGAGAGGAAGGGGGAAGGAGGATAATTTGAAAGAGAGGGAGGAAATGACAGAGTGATGGAAATAGAGAGAAGAGAATGAAAGACCGGTTGAATGGGAGACTTTTGATTTCTGCAAGCAGGGGTGCATCTGTTAATAGTGCAGCAGGTGCAATGCCAGCAAGATCCAGAGGTGTGATTGGACCGCTGTGCCCTAATTATATCTTGATTTTAATACTGTCCCTGGGGCCCATTTTCGTTGCTTGCATGAGGGCCCATGACACCAAGCCTACGCCACTGACCATGGTGGACACATTCATCACTTTAGGGTCAGTCGCCTACTTGAATGTACCCTTTAAGAGATTCCAACTCTTGCATCAAGACTTCTTGAAACTCTCTCTCATGGTTTGGCCTGTCAGACCAAATCTCACTTACTACAGATTGTTCCTTCAATCGATCAGCTGGTAAAGAACTGGGATCAAGCAGCCCACCTCGATCCCTTTGGTGGAATCAACTGATTATGGATTCAGCTTTTATTGATAAAAATACCTACATACACCCACACAGAGAAAAGGCTGGTAGCAGCACTCTAGGCTTCCCTGACACGTATGATTGCAGCACAGGCAGCAACACTGACGTCACCTCCTGCACAGGGAGTAAGTAGTACACAGACAGCTGAGCGAGCTTCCCTCGCACATATGGCTGCAGCATCACTGACGTCTCCTTCTGTACAGGGAGTAAGTAATACACAGACAGCTGAGCGAGCTTCCCTCGCACATATGGCTGCAGCATCACTGACGTCTCATTCTGTACAGGGAGTAAGTAGTACACAGACAGCTGAGCGAGCTTCCCTCGCACATATGGCTGCAGCATCACTGACGTCTCCTTCTGTACAGGGAGTAAGTAGTACACAGACAGCTGAGCGAGCTTCCCTCGCACATATGGCTGCAGCATCACTGACGTCTCATTCTGTACAGGGAGTAAGTACTGCACAGAGAGCTGAGCGAGCTTCCCTCGCACATATGGCTGCAGCATCACTGACGTCTCCTTCTGTACAGGGAGTAAGTAGTACACAGACAGCTGGGCGAGCTTCCCTCGCACATATGGCTGCAGCATCACTGACGTCTCCTTCTGTACAGGGAGTAAGTAGTACACAGACAGCTGAGCGAGCTTCCCTCGCACATATGGCTGCAGCATCACTGACGTCTCCTTCTGTACAGGGAGTAAGTAGTACACAGACAGCTGAGCGAGCTTCCCTCGCACATATGGCTGCAGCATCACTGAATCTCCTTCTGTACAGGGAGTAAGTAGTACACAGACAGCTGAGCGAGCTTCCCTCGCACATATGGCTGCAGCATCACTGACGTCTCCTTCTGTACAGGGAGTAAGTAGTACACAGACAGCTGAGCGAGCTTCCCTCGCACATAATGGCTACAACATCACTGACGTCTCCTTCTGTACAGGGAGTAAGTAGTACACAGACAGCTGAGCGAGCTTCCCTCGCACATATGGCTGCAGCATCACTGACGTCTCCTTCTGTACAGGGAGTAAGTAGTACACAGACAGCTGAGCGAGCTTCCCTCGCACATATGGCTGCAGCATCACTGAGGTCTCATTCTGTACAGGGAGTAAGTAGTACACAGACAGCTGAGCGAGCTTCCCTCGCACATATGGCTGCAGCATCACTGACGCCTCCTTCTGTACAGGGAGTAAGTAGTACACAGACAGCTGAGCGAGCTTCCCTCGCACATATGGCTGCAGCATCACTGACGTCTCATTCTGTACAGGGAGTAAGTAGTACACAGACAGCTGAGCGAGCTTCCCTCGCACATATGGCTGCAGCATCACTGACGTCTCCTCCTGTACAGGGAGTAAGTAGTACACAGACAGCTGAGCGAGCTTCCCTCGCACATATGGCTGCAGCATCACTGACGTCTCCTTCTGTACAGGGAGTAAGTAGTACACAGACAGCTGAGCGAGCTTCCCTTGCACATATGGCTGCAACATCACTGACGTCTCATTCTGTACAGGGAGTAAGTAGTACACAGACAGCTGAGCGAGCTTCCCTCGCACATATGGCTGCAGCATCACTGACGCCTCCTTCTGTACAGGGAGTAAGTAGTACACAGACAGCTGAGCGAGCTTCCCTCGCACATAATGGCTGCAACATCACTGACGTCTCCTTCTGTACAGGGAGTAAGTAGTACACAGACAGCTGAGCGAGCTTCCCTTGCACATATGGCTGCAGCATCACTGACGTCTCCTTCTGTACAGGGAGTAAGTAGTACACAGACAGCTGAGCGAGCTTCCCTCGCACATATGGCTGCAGCATCACTGACGTCTCCTTCTGTACAGGGAGTAAGTAGTACACAGACAGCTGGGCGAGCGTCCCTCGCACATATGGCTGCAGCATCACTGACGTCTCCTTCTGTACAGGGAGTAAGTAGTACACAGACAGCTGAGCGAGCTTCCCTCGCACATATGGCTGCAGAATCACTGACGTCTCATTCTGTACAGGGAGTAAGTAGTACACAGACAGCTGAGCGAGCTTCCCTCGCACATATGGCTGCAGCATCACTGACGCCTCCTTCTGTACAGGGAGTAAGTAGTACACAGACAGCTGAGCGAGCTTCCCTCGCACATATGGCTGCAGCATCACTGACGTCTCCTTCTGTACAGGGAGTAAGTAGTACACAGACAGCTGGGCGAGCTTCCCTCGCACATATGGCTGCAGCATCACTGACGTCTCCTTCTGTACAGGGAGTAAGTAGTACACAGACAGCTGAGCGAGCTTCCCTCGCACATATGGCTGCAGCATCACTGACGTCTCCTTCTGTACAGGGAGTAAGTAGTACACAGACAGCTGAGCGAGCTTCCCTCGCACATATGGCTGCAGAATCACTGACGTCTCATTCTGTACAGGGAGTAAGTAGTACACAGACAGCTGAGCGAGCTTCCCTCGCACATATGGCTGCAGCATCACTGACGCCTCCTTCTGTACAGGGAGTAAGTACCACACAGACAGCTGAGCGAGCTTCCCTCGCACATAATGGCTGCAACATCACTGACGTCTCCTTCTGTACAGGGAGTAAGTAGTACAGACAGCTGAGCGAGCTTCCCTCGCACATATGGCTGCAGCATCACTGACGTCTCCATCTGTACAGGGAGTAAGTAGTACACAGACAGCTGAGCGAGCTTCCCTTGCACATATGGCTGCAGCATCACTGACGTCTCCTTCTGTACAGGGAGTAAGTAGTACACAGACAGCTGGGCGAGCTTCCCTCGCACATATGGCTGCAGCATCACTGACGTCTCCTCCTGTACAGGGAGCAAGTACTGCACAGAGAGCTGAGCGAGCTTCCCTCGCAGCTCGCACATAATGGCTGCAGCATCACTGACGTCTCCTTCTGTACAGGGAGTAAGTAGTACACAGACAGCTGGGCGAGCTTCCCTCGCACATATGGCTGCAGCATCACTGACGTCTCCTCCTGTACAGGGAGCAAGTACTGCACAGAGAGCTGAGCGAGCTTCCCTCGCACATTTTGGCTGCAGCACAGACAGCGCCTCTCGCACAGGGAGCAAGTACTGCACAGACAGCTGTGCCAGAACAGGTGCAGCTCTCACAGTATCATCCCGAGCTCCCCACTCACATTACAGGGAGAGCTTCGGTGCCAGCTGCACACGCATCCCTCATACAGTCACCACAGATGTGCACTACAGGATGCAGTGCAAGCTTCCTTCACACACAGAGACCAAGCATGTCAATGGCTGCAACTGGCAAGCTTCCTCACACCCAAGAACTGCTGCCAAACAGGCATTATTCAGGCAGGCTGGCAGGATTCCCTGACACACTCCAAGAACAGGCGCGGTATAAGCAGGCATGGTGCACGTTTACCTTACAGAGAGAACAGGTGCAGTAAAGGGCAGCAGGGAGGGGTTCTTTCACTAGTAAACAGCCACAGCAGTCTCCCACCCATAATGCACATGGGTAGCTCTAAATGTCCAAAATCATGGCTTTGAACACTTAACTCTGTCCAGCCTCCTACTGCCACCAGGAAAAAAGCTGATTCCTAACACATGAGAAATTCAGCACTGTTTCATATCCAACGCCGAACAGGCTGAAAAAAGAACACACAGGAAACAAATGCAGCACTACCCTGGTCTGGGGAACTAAACATTGTACCCTCAGGTACCACTGCTGGCAGGGCAACTGCAATGTCCCTTGGGACTTAATCAGTTTTTGTCCAACTATCCAACAGAATGTAATAATGTTATCGGCCTGGCAAGCATGAGATGCGGAGCCGGCCCAGGGGATTCTGAACCACGGGATAAAAACTGGCAGAGAGTTTACAGACCAAAGGCGCTGTGGTAATCGAACTCTCTAGCGCCATCTGCTGTTCTGTAACGTAAACACATCTGGTAAGAATGGACCGGACTGGAGTCTTCACGTAGACCACGCTTCCCAGGTGAAGAGACGGAACTCTCTCACCGGACGTGAACCAAGATGCATGGTCGTTTCGTGAACCAAGATGCATGGTCGTTTCTTTTAGCATCGCGAAATATGCACACAAAGGCTAGAAATCCCCAAACTATTAGCAAACACGTTTTTGAACTTTTTGACAAGTGGAACTTTCAGAATTGCATTCAGTATTTCGTAAGAGTAGCTTAGAAATGGATACATATGAAAGTGTTCAGATACGGGCTGGAGTAGAGTGGGAACCGCCCGGATCGCGGTTCCCGCCACTCTTCGTAAGATGGCCGCCGCGCCGCGGTACAGGCCTGCTTGAGGGAAGGGTCCTGCTTGTGTCCCGTGCCATTAGCTGACGCCCTGACTTATGTAGAGGTGCTGCACCATCACTGTGCCGGAGTCTGCATAGCAGCAGCCGCCTGTGAGGGATATGGGAGGGTTCTTATTTTGCTTTGTATCACAGCTGCTACAAATGACTCACATAAAGGGCAATCAGCAACTCCCGAAATTTACTTTTATGTATTTGCATGAAATTTCCACACAATAGAGCAAAAAATAAAAGGCAAAAAATGTGAATCTGGCCTTACATGCTGTATTTTAGCGCAAAATGTCTTTCATGCAAACAAATACGTGCCAAAAACGCACGTACCACGAACGAAAGCCGCTCGCGTTCTGGTCGCTCGGGTTTTTCCCATGCTCTTTGCTACAATTCTGCAGGTAACATGACGTAGTTAGGTGACATACATAAATAGCATAGGTTCAAGAATTTCGCGCAACAAGTGCAACTCAAAATTCCCCAAATTATTCAAATTACTCAAGTGTAATTGACAGTGCGCGATGAAGTTCCAGGCATGTTCTATAGGAGTGACAAGTGTATATGAGGATGGGTGTAATTCAGAGGCGCAACTAGAGTCACATTTCGGGGGGGCTAATAAAAATTTCAGGGGGGTAATTCTTCCAGCAATCGGCAGAGTGAAGATGCAGGGGCTCTAAGAAGGGGTGAAAGAACAACAAAGCCTCATTAACAAGTAAATGGTCTTTTAAAGACCTGTGAAGTACTCGGGTGCGGCTGCAATAAGACGGTCGCCAGACCAGCCAGCCCACAGCAGCTCAAAAACTGTCTGTGTGTGCCCGGGAAGGTGTCTCAGCCCGGGCTGACACACACGACGAGGGGGGAGGGATTGAAGCCCTTTGAGCCCAATGGGCGTTGCGCGCCTGGTGTAATTACACTACTACACACTTATATACCACTTACTAATCCGTGTTTATTACTTTCAAAGGAACCCATTTCAATATCCTCGGACACCAAAATATTTAGAAAGAGGCTTGCACGGTTGTAAACTCGCGCCTTCCAGGGTACATGCACCTTTTCTTTGTGGTGCATAAATAACCGAGCTTACAAAGTGGGTAGAAACTTCAAGCATTTCTGCAAAAAAGAAAACATTCACCCACGGAGCTGTCTTAAGTAAAATACATTTCAGTGATATGCACATTACTGACTGCGCTCTGCAGTAGGCACATTAACCAGCATAGTCATCTTAGCACTACTATACCCTTAAATTTCCTGCAAGCACAAAGCTGAATCACAGGTGCCTCCTCCCCCCTCCCCCCCCCCCCACCCCAAAATATATATTAAATGCAGTCTGTCTGTTTTCATGTCTACCTCATTTCCCCGTGTGGTTAATTTTTTTTTTCTGGGGGGGGCGCACATATTTTTTTTTTTTACCAAGTAATGTATGTGCTGATTGTGGTTTTCTCTGCGTACAACACCACTCTTAATGACCCCATGACTAGTGTTGAACGCTCCGGCATTGAGGCCCTATATAACGAGGGGTAAATCGTTCATACGGTTGAATCCAGTCTTAAAGGGATTGGAGCGGTGTTTGTCAGTGTGTTGGCGGTAAAGAAAATAACGTTGCATTTGCTTACAGAAAATTGAACGAAGCGGAAGCAACCTGCAACACAATTGAGCGTGAGGTGTTTGTGTAGTAGAAAAGTGTAAGTCATATATTTAGGGAACATCTTTTGATGTCTACACTGACCATAAACCTCTTTAGTGCATCTCGTAAGTATCAATGGTTTAGGCAAAGCGTCGGCACGATTGGTGCGACTGCTCTCTAAACTGCAAGAATATGACACAACTGTAAAATACATACAAGGGGGAAAGAACGTTTGCGCTGATTGTTTGTCACATTTGCCTTTGCCACTGTCTGATGCCACAACAGGTGGCAAAGATAAGAAATGTGTGGTATGGAGTTATATCCGAGAGCGAGTGGGTGACCACAACAGCAAATGACGAAGTTTTGCAAAAAGTGTTTCACTACATGAGTGTAGGTTGGCCATCTGCAAAAACTTCATTGGAGGAGTTACGGATTTTTGTCATATTGTCTGAGCTTTCGTGTGAGAATCAGATTTGTTTAAGGAAAGGTTTGTTTGTGCCCCCTTCAAGTTTACGTGAACATATACCCAGTTTGGAACATGATGGTCATCTGGGGATTACAGCTACTTGCAAAACACTGACAGTTTTTTGGGTGGCCCGGTATGGACAAAGACGTTTCTGTTTTCATTGGAGAATGGCCTCAATGTATAGTTTCTGACAAACACTGGAAAACAGCTAGCAAACCTATATTTCCGGTGCCACTGCCCCTAGGCCCTTGGTATAAACTTGCTCTGGACTTCTCAGATCCCTTCAGTTTACTGCCAGCCAACAAGAGATTATAAGTTGCATTAATTGACTAGTTTTCTAAGTGGATTAACTATTCGTCTGTAGAATCTCCTAATGCCAACACTACTATTCATTTTTTAGAAAAAGTATTTCTCATTGAAGGTTACCCGCAGTACTTAGTAACAAACCATGGTATACATTTTGTGCCAAAGGAGGTTAAAGAATTTATGACTAGACTGGACGTCGAGCATTTGCAGGTTGCCTTATACAGTCCTTCGTCAATTGGCCTGGTAGAAAGTTCAAATCGCATGCTTAAGGAAGGCATTCAAACAGCTGTGTCTGCTCACAAGGATGTGCCCAAATTTCTGGAAGGTAAGGTGTGGGCATACTTGGCTACTCAATCTGCTACTGGTGTGTCGCCTTTCAAGTTGCTATGAGGAAGAGAGGCAAAAACGAAGTTAATACCAGGGAGACTGCAGAATGCTAGTTTGTAAAGTGTCAATGTGAACAGGAGAAGAATTTGATATAAACAATAAAGACAGGTCCTTGAGAGAGAGAGAGAGTGATGTGGAAAGAAAACATACAGAAATGACTCTACGATTGCAGGAAGAATGTGAAGAACATTGAAATTATTGTGAATGTTTGGGTTTTGATCAAGAAACCATCCAGGGTTGTGAAAGGGGAATTATTTTCTTCATTGCCGGTCAAAGTAGTTGAAACAAGTAAAGCTTCTGGTCTGTTACGGGGAGACGGTGCTGGAATAGGGACAGTGTGGCTCCCATTTCTGACGCCCAAGCTGAAATTTACCCTCGCACTTCTCCTAGCGGTATGGTGAGGGATTCTACATCATCTACGGATTTGTCTTGTCATAGTGAGGCTGCTCGAAATTTGTTAACGAGTGTTTCTGATGCACCCACCGGAGAAATGCAGCCAGGACCCTCCCAAGAAAAGCCAACCACTGCTGGTGGTAACGCCTTCTTAAATATACAAAATATATCCTTTTATTTTTCACATGACAAAAAGTACTTTTGAACAACTTTACAACAGAGTAACAAAAGTATTGTAAAAGTATGCAAACAAGCACTGGCCAATGCCATTTCCTTCATTTTGGTATAGCTTTAAGGCTTGTTGACCCTTTCTATGTAGGCAGTCTTTCTCCCCGCTGCCTATGTACTGCTGGCATTACAAAAGGTATATGTAAAACACACGACTCTGCAGGCCATCCAAGAAAAAAAAGTCTACGTTTTCGGCACAACTCTGATACTGGAATGCACATTCGGAAGGATATTTTGGGAAAACTCCCAGGATCCTCGTTCCACACAACTAGTAGATTATATATTTTTTTCATACGGTTAAGGCACAATGAACATCAAAGCACAAATGTGAAAAGTCATGAGAAGTGCAAGATTTGTGAAGCACCAGTTTTCAAACGTGCAGGTCTCCCCTAAAGACAGTACATTCAAACATATCTAAGGCACCCATCAAGTATTTAAATATTCCATTAAATGGGTAGCATCCCTTTGGTACCAGCTATTTCATCGCTTCATCCTCACGCCATCGTGTGAATTCACTTTTGATGCCAACTAGATTTCGTACATTACATCTATTTTAACCCTTTACGTACATTTCATCAACACCTTGGCTGTCAGAAGCATTAGATTGCGACGAGTGACCAGAGGTGGTTTGCCTCTGTGCGCTTGCTTCCTATACTCTTGCCAGTTATTACATCATCGAGCGAATGCAGCCTTGGTCTAGCACCAAACACAAACAAAATACTGCAGTTCCAACTTGCTGTGGCCTCTCTCATTGGACATCACCCATTCCTAGAAACCAACAACAGACTTGCAGTCTTTCTTTCACATTCTAGAGTGCAGGGATGGCCCCCTTTCCTAGAAACCAACAAAAGACTTGCAGTCTTTCTTTCACTTTCTAGAGTGCAGGGATGGCCCCCTTTCCTAGAAACCAACAACAGACTTGCAGTCTTTCTTTCACATTCTAGAATGCAGGGCAGGGAGAGAAAAAAAAGAATGTTTGACAAGTGGAGTGAAATGTATCGTAACATGTCCTCTGAGGGCGCAAAATTGGAGGTTTGCACATTCGGTCACAGTGAACAGGGGTTTTTTTGGCTTGAGGACACACAACATTGTGTCTGAATTTTTCATGGTCTCTTGACTTCGATATGTCACACATGGATGTTGAAGAGACACTCCAACCTCATCTCTTCTCTACGAAGCGCTTTCCATACTCCGCATGCCGTTAGATTAAGACCCCTCCGTTAACGTCCAAGACTGTACAATGGCGCTACTTCAACACTGCTTCTTGCGTCAATAGCTAGTCTCGTGAAAAGGTACACAGCGCATAGCGGGCAGGGTTACCAACCCCCTTGTGAACGCTTCGATCCCAGGAGTAGCAAGGCTCGCAGGACACCAGGCACCAACACAAGTCCTCGAGTGCCCGGGCCGGACGGCGAACACCCCACGCGACACTGGACAACTAAGTTCACACCTTGTCCATCGCAGTGGGACACCGTTCCTGAGCAAAACGTCTTCAGTTCCACCAGGGTGGAAAATCCGGAGACTTCATCCCAAGTTGGGTTTTCGATTCTAGTACGACAGCGTCTTGCAGTCGCTTCCTTCAACACGTCATGCAGCGGGGCCTCATGCTGTCTACCGGATTTGGGTCAACCTGAAAAGTAACCAGAGAAATTGGATAAAGCTCCTGTTGCAAAATTCATTTCTCAAAACTCAGATCTGAACTCTCCCACCCTTTTCTTTGTTTTGGTGGCGGTCCAGTTGAAGCACAGCCCATCCGAAGCCCTTACAAAGCACAGACCCAACCCAGTTACTGTAAGACTTTCAACTCTGAGGAACTACAAGAGGAGGCTGGCAGACTACAAGTTACTGGCACACATCTCCTACTCTGGGAACACCTTTTGTTTCCATTGGCACACTATCGGTGTCTTTAGCGGGTGTGCCTGCTCGCGTCATCGCCACAGATATCTTTGTGTAGGTACAGATCCAGGTAGGATGGAGGTTTTGAGTTTCACTCGGAGTTAAATTACCCTATATTAAGGTCTGCACATAGGGTGGTTATGTAAGTACCACAAAAAACTAGATTTTTCAGTCGATTTCAAATAAAAGAGCTAGATCAAAATGAAAATGTGGTGGGCGGCTTAAATCTTGAATTCTTTTATGCAAAAAAAATGAATTTCTGACCTCTAGGTAGCTCGTATATTTCTGCAGTGGGTACTCAAGCTGCAGATATGTTATCAAAAATGGCAAGTCGTGCGGCGTTATTTATCGCCCGGTTTATGTTGGCTTGCGAGGCACTTTCTCCTCCGGCCTCTTGTTCAGGTTTGCCTTGCATGGGCTATTTTGAGGCATGCAATATTAGCTATAGATCTTGGAAATGTGGGGTGGCCATTCTGAAACATGCAAAATGGTTGCAAGAGAGAGGTTTTAAGTTGCTTTGAGAAGATATTGCTCAACAGTTGAGTGTCCAGTAAGTTTTTCGTACTCTGCTCTGGAGATTGGCCTACTAGAGGCTTTAATGGGGCCCGCTCAAAATGTTTTTACAAAGCCGCAGGCCGGCTTTCCCCTCAATTAAATTAAAAAAATGTTCTGTAGGAAAGAAAAGGGACATTATTTGTTGCCAGGCAGTGGCGAGGTCCCTTTGGCTGCCTCGTCATTAATAAACCGATTAGGATTTTTTTTAAATTATCTGTTATATAAATTATTTTTGGAGCATGGGCGAGGAGCTCAGGGCACATATCCACAGGTGCCCTGCCTATTTAGAAGTCCTGCGTACAGTGGTTTCATCAATACAATTTTTTGGAAAGATGGGGGAATTGAGCATGAGATAGTCAAATTTATTGGTCCTGGGCAAATCACTTTCTAAGTGGGGAATCCTTCATCAAAACTCAGCTTTGCTGCTTCTACAACTGGCAATGTACCCTCTAAACCACATTTATGCCCTTATGGGTCAATTTTGTTTATTCTTCACGCTTGATGAATGCCATTTTGAGAGAGTCACTCACCACAGAGTACAGGGGTGGTGGGCGGTTCCGGAACTCTTGGATGTAAGCATAGAATGGGCCCTCCAGGAGGCCATCGAAGTCGCCGTGGAGCGGTGGGGACAACCTGTGCTCGGAGTCATCGTCGGAAACAATGGCAGAATATTCAGGAGGAGCTGAAAACCAAACAAAATATAGGTTAGACAAGGGGGTTCACCTTCCACAGAGTGGACACCAGACACCTGCTAGAGCAGCACTTCCTACACTGACTATCCGCTGCAACCTTCTGGTAAAGACCAGGTGGGTTGGACTTGCCGACGACTACCGGTCCGGCGATACACTCTACCGCCAGTAACACTCAACTCTCCCATGGACCAGTTCCCCTCCACAAAGAGGAAGATTTCTGGTTGTGGTTTATCGTAAAGGAGATACCACTGGACATGGAAGACAACGTACGGGTATCCGGAAGTCCTCAATCACATGATACGCTTTGTATCGTCACGCATTGCTTCTCCCAGAAAATTCTCCAGAAAGGATCAATTTTTGGACTTCGTAATCCACCCCATATCTCGCCAGGTTTCTACAGCACAAGCCTGTCCCCGACTGACCACTTACCCTCAACGCTTATAGCATTACATTTATCTCCTCACCGATCCCCACTGCACCCAGAAAACGGCACTCTTCCATGCTGGCACTACAAATCCCACATAGCAGAAAAATGACAGATCATCCCATTGGATACTTACGCTCAGGCTGCTCCGGGATGGTGAGTCGCAGCCAGTCTAGATTGACGCTGTACTGGCTGCCGACACTGGAAGTCCGGCTCCCGAAGGGATGCAACGGGATCGTCCCGATGACCAGCGGAAGTTCCAGAAGTAGCTTTGACGTGCCGGGAATGTCGACGCACACCTACGACGCAAGAGTGAAGGAGGACTTTGAATAAAAAGGACACCACACACTCAAGGAACCATATTAATATAATCAAATAATCTGTAGAATGGTAAACCTCAAATCAACCACTTGAAACATGCAATAGGATTTACTCATACCATCAGAGTTTTATGTTAGTTGTGTTCCAACAAACTCTTACTGCACCCTGGCACTATTCTGTGCTTTGTGAAGGGAGTGCAACATTAGATTAATGTAGCATTTGTCTTAACTAAGGCCATTTGAAGAAGGTGCCTTATGGTATTGCTTCAAATGGCCACAAGATGGAGCCACATTGTAATAAACAACCTAAAAAACGCCAAGTGTCACAGGAAATGGAGTGCCAAACGGCAAAATTAAATTTTTCCTGTAGGTCTAAAAAATAAAAATAATAAATAAAACCTTGCATTACAACTTTGTTCATATTTCAAAAGCCTCACAGCCCAGTTACGCTAAGCCTTCTTTGAATTCCCATATTCATCTCCTCTCTCAATTCCTCCATGTAGTGGTGACCTCTCACCTTTAAAGTATACTCGACGCGGATGATCCTGCACTGCGTAATGGATGGGCCAAGGGGTGGGACCTTCAGTGCTCTTCCGTGCCACGTCTCCCTCTTTCCAGCAGCCACCGAGTCCCCAGCCATGGTGGCCACCACAGTCTTCTTCTGCTTCATGGTTCCCCGTGCGATAAAGGTTTGCGTTTGGATAATGGCCGCCTTCGGCACCACAGCACGGGACGTGGCGTTATCGATTTCTGCAAAGATCGGGATTACTTCACCTGGAGGAGAAATAAAAGCTATGTTGATTCCAGGACTTCAAGAGCAGCTGTGTTTTGCTATTAAGCATTGGTGACAGCCTTTTCTAGTGCTTTGAGGACAGTCATGCGACACTGGGTGCAGTTTGCAAAGCTGGCACATGCAGTGAGATGTTAGCATGGATGTGGAGGGTGGAGGCTTGCACTAGGGACTTGATGAGGGCTTGCTGGCTGTGAATCCAATACACTTAGATTCTAATTTTTCCCTCACTTGACCTACTTGTGTGATCCTGGGCAATGTGTGCCTTATTATACCTCAGTTTTGTTGTCTGCAAAACTGAGAGCACTTAACGTATTTTCCTGACACTAGAAAAGCATAAAATGAGGAAGCAATAGAAAAGCACCAAATTAAATTTCATAAAATGAGCTAAGAGATGATTTTTGGTATTACCTAATATCTGACCCAAAGGACAAGGCGACTTATGTTTAATAAGGGAGAACAAGGCAGTCTTCAATGCAATCAGTGATGTCCCTCAGGTTACCTGGAGTGTAGCCTTTCCGGTCGATCTTGGCGGTGACGGACACCTGTCCGAGGCTGCAGTACCAGGCGCGGGCGTTCTTCTCCTTTGTACCCGCTTGTGGGGCCTGCAGAGAAGAGAATTGGCATTAACTTTCACGCCAGTTAGCAAAGATTGGACTAAATAAGGTAGGTACATTTACAATGCCCCAAATATTTAGTGGCCTATGAAACAGATTTAGTAGCCATCACTGCGAAAATTAGGCTCTATGTATTGCCAGACGAATTGTACCCAACTTGATGTGAGCTATTGGGCACAACAGTCAAGTTTATGATCATGATGTTGTTATATTAAAAGCAAGATCAATAAATTCTGTGTCCTATAGAAACGAGGAGAAAGGACTATATGTCTAGTTACATTTGGGAGGCCAAGAAAATTCTACTGTGTAAGGATATGTGCCCCCCTACACCTCCCTCAGTGATGGTCCACCCAGGGGGTCGCCCGCAGACTCACCAGTAGGGCGGGCGTGTTGACGTCGATGGGTTCGATGACGGTGAAGTCTTTTTTGGCCTTCTTGACTGTGGCCCAGGGCCGGTGGAGTTTGGCCTTCACCCAGTATCGCACGCTGCCATGCTTCCCTTCGAATGACGTCACCAAGGTCCTACGCAGGCAAGAAATTGATAAAAATAGGCTTATCATGTGCTTCGATAGCCAAGCCCAAATCGAATACAGATTAGATTTGCTGAACTGTTGAATTGGTGCCATCAACTTCCACACACTGTTTTATCTTGGGCACGCCGCCTTCTCTCCAAGCCTCTGTTCCCTTATGTTCTACAATAAGCTGTGCTTAGAAGTAACAATTCATTACCTGACGCTGGCCTACGGGCTACTACGCCTTTGCGCGCTTGATTTGGACATATGCTTACTTCAAATGAATGAATAGTTAAATCATGACATTTGTGGCGCTCACTCTTCGAGGCACTTCTCACTATACAAGCAAAGGGTTTTCGCCCTGTGCACAATGCGCTTAGACTTCTTGCACCAGGCGCACTTATGACGCACACTGATTGCTCACTTACTCTGGCAGCTGGAAGCTGAAGGGGAACTCGTGTTTTCCGGCCGCCAGCACCGTCAGCGCCCCGTTATCTGCGAGGAGAACAAGAAAACACAGTTAAAGCTCGGCGCGCACGCACATTTCTGCAGCACTTCCGGTCTCACGGGCTGCTCTGCTGAGCTCAGCTGTCAGTCACCCAAGTACAGGAAGAGGAGGAAATGCGACAGGCCCTTTAAAAAGGTGTTTCTGACTTCTCACAGGCCTTTTAAAAATGTGGTTTTCTGACATGTCATGTGCCTTTTAAAAATGCGGTTTTCTGACAAGCGACAGGAGTGCATCTGAACCAGTTTTGTTGCAGGTGCAGAAGTTAAGGAAACCAGAAATAGAAGTTTAGCCTAGGAGTCCCTTGGGCGCCCTGCCCACCTCCCCACACAGACCTTACTCATTTGTTTAATACTCCGGTTTATCGGTGCATTAAATGAACCACGACACACTCTGATAGAAACAAGTCACGAGCTACATTAATAGTGTGACATTAGGTAACGTGTTATATATAGTGTCTTAAAGCTCACTTCCGAGGGCTCTAATGGCTGTTAAAGGCCCTGAAACCGAGTTGGGCCTATAACGAGGGCAGGGCCTTTGACAACCAGTGTAGGCAGCGGCTGGAGGGCTATAAGGCTAATAAAACATTCCACCCAATGAAGTTAGAATGTTCTAAAATAAAAATGGAAAAACAGAAAGACAAACACTGGAATGTGGGAGCAGAAGGCCTATACCAGCCATGATTGGCCCTGAGCCCTTCACTGTCTTTACTGCTGCTCCCAGCATTGCAAAGTTCTAATAAGTATTAAAAATGCTAAAACATTTACATTGCTAAAAAGAATAGCCTAGATCCCAAAGCACAACAAAAAAAAAACACAAACTTGTTTATGATCCAGGGTTAGTCTTACTTTCTTCACAGCCACTTGCATATTTAAAAGAGCCAACGGAGTAAACAGATGAAGTAAACAACAGAGACACTAACAGTTTTCCTGTCATTTTAATGCACCAGTCTGTCCGCTACGGTTCTGGGATTGGTGGGATGCTGGTGTTTTTGGTATGGTTTAGAGGTCGGTTATCTCGCAGAGTGGCCCGTACGTTTGGAGCAGACCAATGTATTTAGTGATAATGTTTTATTTGTATAGCACTATATACCACACCTGTGCTGTTTCTAAGCGCTGTAAATAACAGATGCCACTTTTACCCAGTTTACGGTTTATACTTGATATTGGCCGGTCTTGGATAGACCCCTGTATGCGCCTGTGCGCGTGTTACGTGCCTGGACGCACGTGCTGAAGGACATAGCCATTTGTTCGTTCTGCTGGGGTGCACCATTGCCCATTGCTTGCCGTCTGGTGGCTCTCGTGTTTTTAGGCACCCTTACCCATGCAGTTCTGATGCCAATTAAAGACATTTCTCAACAAATGTGATTACAAATAATTCTGTGGAAAATGTGGCAAAAGCCACATTCTCAGGCAAACATGCAGTTTGGTCAAAGTATGCTAGGACCAGCACTTAGTGCCACCAGCATGGATTCTAAACACTATAAATAACTGGTGTTTTTGTCAGTCTGTACATGACTCTGCCCCATCCCTGTCAACCTTCTATTAAACCTTTAGAACCCTCAAGGGCCAGCTGCCCTCCGTCTCCGTGTTTCTGCAACGATGCCCTCGAGATGGACTGAAGCCAGGACATCGTCACACAAATAACGGCCCCAGCATGACCCTTCCCTGCCCCCATTCCTTATGATCAGCCTGGGCGTCTTATGTTCAGGGGGTCTGGTGGTCAGGGGTGTTAGCGCCACTTAACGCACCCAAAAATAGAAGCCGGTCACCCTGTGAAAGAACGCAAGACCGCTCACATGTGACAGTCGCACATGCCAAGACTCGGGGCGTCTGGGGGTTCAGGCGAGGGAAAGATGTGACCCCTGGAAACATTTTGGCTGTGAAACCAGGTGATACGTGCTCAAATTTCAGAATCTCCACTTGTCCAAAACTGTGTGGTCTTGGGCAGGCGAGTTTTCTGATCTTCCCAAATCCAGAGTGCTTAAAATCTCCACAGTCTCAAATTCCCCTTCAGAAAATGCATGTTTACATTGAAAGAGAGCACTTTAATGCCAGCCAGATTTGTGCAGTCGAACAAAAAACAACTGAAGCATGGCTGTCAAATTCTTAGTGCCAAACACGACAGCCTGGGTTGGGGTTCAGTGAGATATGCCCTCTGCAAAGACGTCGGCTATCCCCAAATCGGCTGTGGCCAGTTAATCGTTTAAGCAAGAAAAAGAAAAATGCAAGGGGTTCTGGCAAGTTTATCTTATGGTGTCTCAGAACGTAAATATCACAAAAATGAAACTGCAAAGTGTGCTGTCCAGCAGTGCCCCGGCCACGCCCACCACATCCTGTTTTTGTGATCTGGTCTCCACCGGGCACCACACACCAGCTGTTCTATGTACAAACCCTGACGTTTAGAAGCGTCTGCTACACCAAAAATGTTCTGTGTACCGCTCTGTGTTGCTCCTTGGAGGAGTTATTAATATTGAAAGGACCTCTCAAAATCTAAAACGCATGAGTTCTGGTGACATTATCTAAACTAAAAGCCCCCCCACACATTCCACCAAGTCTAAACTATGAACAAACGCTGCAACCACACAAAACCAAGTACACACTGTCAACCAACACTTCCTGCAGTTTGATGGCTCCCCCAGATCTGAAGGTAAGGGCGCCCGAATAGAACAAGGGCTAAAAGTGCCATGACAATGGTTGTTGGCGCTTTACACATGTGAATAAGGTAACATAAGATGCAGCGCACTGAAGAATAGACCTCGTCCCAATAGCTTAATAAATACTGACGTGGTACAGTAAGCTGGCCACACTCTAATGGCTTCTCTGCGCTGTAACTACAGCCACTAATCCTCGAAGCATGGATACTAATTTAATCGATTTTGAAATGATGAAATGCCGAGTTAACCTTAAAATTCAAAACTGCGACCAGCAGGTTGTACACACCTCTCTGCAGTGAATGCATTACCCCACCGAGCTAGTTTGGCGCTCGCACGGACCCAGTGCACTGGCATGACCCTGGCGCTACAGGTCACCGTCAGGACCCCCTCCCCACACGAAGACAGCTACCTCCCTCTTCTGGTAAGAAAACTGCGATTTCAGCTTCCCATCTGTATAAGCAGAATGAATGAATAAGTGAAGACCCTTATGTACTGCCCCAATGTGAACTGAATCACTTCTAGGTACCTCCTAATTAAAAAAAACCTAGACTGCACCCTGCACACGCAGAGCCCAGTCTGCAGATGGATGAACAGACAACGTATGTATCATAGTGCTTCGAACTGAATCGCCTTTAAGCGCTTCATGCGTAACAGAAGTTAAAAACACCGGCTACACCAGGATGAACAGCACAGTATCACAAAGTGAAACACATCTATGCTTCCAATCCCAAAACACGATATGTCCCCTGTACATAAACCCCTTCCCGCAGCAGGTTGAACAGATTAATGAGGGTAAATAAAGCTGTACATTGTTTTTATGCAACACGTCTCGTTTCGCTTTCACTTTCTCCAAGTGCTTTGGGTAAACGATGTTCCAACTGCGCAGTTTACTTCTAGGACATAATGAAACGCGTGTAGCACAGCGCTGCAAACAGAATGACTTCTAGGCGCTTGCTGTCTGAAGCAGCAGCTGGCGTCGCTGATGCTCACCTGTCTGCAGCAGGCTCTGCCGGTGCTCCAGGTACCCCACCTCGTCGCAGTAGTTCTGGGTGTAGGTGGTGCTGGAGCCGGCGCTGCGGGACTCGGTCCAGTGGACCCGGGCCAGGCCCTGGGCGTGGAGTTTGATGGACTCCACCTTGGTCTCGGCCTCCAGCTCCAGCAGCACCCGGCCCGTCACGGTGTCTCCGCCGCTGAAGACGGGCGGGGAGCCCGGCTCCGGGCAGTCCAGGGTCAGCAGGAACCGCTTCACCTTGTCGAAGATCATCCTCTCAGTGGGAGGGTAAAACTGAGGTAAGAAGAGGGGGTAGAAGGTGTACTGCCCTGTGCGGGGGTAAAGCCACCAAGAGATGCCCGGCTGCGCCTAGAACTCACACTTCTGAGCGCTCGGTTAAACTTTCCTGTGAGGAGCAGGCGGCTGGAGCTGTTTATATAGAGAGTGGGGGAGAGGGGGAGCACTGACAGGAGGGAGGGCGGTGCCAACCTCTGGAGGAGGGGCGCCAAGCACTGGGCAGAGCTCCTCCGCCAATGAGCTGCGTCTGGGCGTGGCCTCAGGCTGGGGGTTCCCAGGTTCTCCGAGTTCGGGGTATTCCGGGAACTCCTCTCAGGGCAGCTCGGAGACCCCAAACAGCTGTAAAACGCAGCCCATTAAAAACACATTTTATCCTGAATCCCACTGACTAGGGAGGAGGGGAGGGTGGTCACATGAGGCCGGTGGGGCTCGGCAGAGTCAGTCACTGCCCACTGGCTTTTCGGGGTGCTCCCCTGTCACACATTCCTCGTAGTGGGTCTTTCTGCTTAAGTTGTGAGAGTGTGAGAGTGTGTGCCTGACATCAAACAGCGAGACCCACAGCCTGCACCATCAGCTGTAAACATATGGGCAGTACTCCATGTACACAGAAACTGCCCAAATCATAGGGGGGGATTTGGCGAGATTACCCAAGTCACGGGCGCAGATCGGGAAACTACTACCACAGATACTGCCCAACTCAAGGGTGAAGAGCAGGGGAGCTTCCAACCACAGATACTGCCCAACTCAAGGTGCAGAGCAGGGGAGCTTCCAACCACAGATACTGCCCAACTCAAGGGTGCAGAGCAGGGAGCTTCCAACCACAGATACTCCCCAACTCAAGGGTGAAGAGCAGGGAGCTTCCAACCACAGATACTGCCCAACTCAAGGGTGCAGAGCAGGGGAGCTTCCAACCACAGATACTCCCCAACTCAAGGGTGAAGAGCAGGGGAGCTTCCAACCACAGATACTGCCCAACTCAAGGGTGAAGAGCAGGGAAGCTTCCAACCACAGATACTGCCCAACTCAAGGTGCAGAGCAGGGGAGCTTCCAACCACAGATACTGCCCAACTCAAGGGTGAAGAGCAGGGGAGCTTCTACCACAGATACTGCCCAACTCAAGGCACAGAGCAGGGGAGCTTCCAACCACAGATACTGCCCAACTCAAGGCACAGAGCAGGGGAGCTTCCAACCACAGATACTGCCCAACTCAAGGCGCAGAGCAGGGGAGCTTCCAACCACAGATACTGCCCAACTCAAGGCGCAGAGCAGGGGAGCTTCCAACCACAGATACTGCCCAATTCAAGGTGCAGAGCAGGGGAGCTTCCAACCACAGATACTGCCCAACTCAAGGGTGCAGAGCAGGGGAGCTTCCAACCACAGATACTGCCCAACTCAATGTGCAGAGCAGGGGAGCTTCCAACCACAGATACTGCCCAACTCAAGGTGCAGAGCAGGGGAGCTTCCAACCACAGATACTGCCCAACTCAAGGGTGAAGAGCAGGGGAGCTTCCAACCACAGATACTGCCCAACTCAAGGTGCAGAGCAGGGGAGCTTCCAACCACAGACACTGCCCAACTCAAGGTGCAGAGCAGGGGAGCTTCCAACCACAGATACTCCCCAACTCAAGGGTTAAGAGCAGGGGAGCTTCCAACCACAGATACTGCCCAACTCAAGGGTGAAGAGCAGGGGAGCTTCCAACCACAGATACTGCCCAACTCAAGGGTGCAGAGCAGAGGAGCTTCCAACCACAGATACTGCCCAACTCAAGGTGCAGAGCAGAGGAGCTTCCAACCACAGATACTGCCCAACTCAAGGTGCAGAGCAGGGGAGCTTCCAACCACAGATACTGCCCAACTCAAGGGTGAAGAGCAGGGGAGCTTCCAACCACAGATACTGCCCAACTCAAGGTGCAGAGCAGGGGAGCTTCCAACCACAGATACTGCCCAACTCAAGGTGCAGAGCAGGGAAGCTTCCGACCGCAGATACTGCCCAACTCAAGGTGCAGAGCAGAGGTGCTTCCACCACAAAAACTGCCCACCTCAACGGGGCAGAGCAGGGAAGCTTCCAACCACAGATACTGCCCAACTCAAGGGGCAGAGCAGGGGAGCTTCCAACCACAGATACTGCCCAACTCAAGGTGCAGAGCAGAGGAGCTTCCAACCACAGATACTGCCCAACTGAAGGTGCAGAGCAGGGGAGCTTCCAACCACAGATACTGCCCAACTCAAGGTGCAGAGCAGGGGAGCTTCCGACCGCAGATACTGCCCAACTCAAGGGTGCAGAGTAGAGGAGCTTCCAACCACAGATACTGCCCAACTCAAGGTGCAGAGCAGGGGAGCTTCCGACCGCAGATACTGCCCAACTCAAGGGTGCAGAGTAGAGGAGCTTCCGATCATAGATACTGCCCTTCTCCAGGTGCAGAGCAGAGGACCTTCCAACCACAGATACTGCCCAACTCAAGGGTGAAGAGCAGGGGAGCTTCTACCACAGATACTGCCCAACTCAAGGTGCAGAACAGGGGAGCTTCCAACCACAGATACTGCCCAACTCAAGGGTGCAGAAGAGAGGAGTTCCAATCATAGATACTGCCCAACTCAAGGGTACAGAGCAGAGGAGCTTCCAATCATATATACTGCCCAACTCAAGGTGCAGAGCAGGGGAGCTTCCAATCATAGATACTGCCCAACTCAAGGTGCAGAGCAGGGGAGCTTCCAATCATAGATACTGCCCAGCTCAAAGTGCAGAGCAGGTGAGCTTCTACCAAAGATACTGCCCAACTCAAGGTGCAGGGGAGCCTCCAACCACAGATACTGCCCAACTCAAGGTGCAGAGCAGAGGTGCTTTTACCACAGATACTGCCCAACTCAAGGTGCAGAGCAGAGGTGCTTTTACCACAGATACTGCCCAACTCAAGGTGAAGAGCAAGGGAGATTCCAAATACAGATACTGCCCAACTAAAGGTGCAGAGCCGGGGAGCTTCCAACTACAGATACTGCCCAGCTCAAGTGTGCAAAGCAGGGGATCGTCGATCACAGATACTGCCCAACTCAAGGTGCAGAACTGAGGTGCTTCCAATCACAGATACTGCCCAACTCAAGGGTGCAGAACAGAGGAGTTCCAATCATAGATAGTGCCCAACTCAAGGTGAAGAGCAGAGGTGCTTCCAACCACAGATACTGGCCAACTCAAGGCTGCAGAGCAGAGGAGCTTCTACCACAGATACTGCCCAACTCGAGGTGCAGAGCAGGGGAGCTTCCAACCACAGATACTGCCCAACTCAAGGTGCAGAGCTGGGGAGCTTTCGACCGCAGATACTGCCCAACTCAAGGTGCAGAGCAGGGGAGCTTCCAACCACAGATACTGCCCAACTCAAGGGTGAAGAGCAGGGGAGCTTCCAACCACAGATAATGCCCAATTCAAGGTGCAGAGCAGGGGAGCTTCCAACCACAGATACTGCCCAACTCAAGGGTGAAGAGCAGGGGAGCTTCCAACCACAGATACTCCCCAACTCAAGGGTGAAGAGCAGGGGAGCTTCCAACCACAGATACTGCCCAACTCAAGGGTGAAGAGCAGGGGAGCTTCTACCACAGATACTGCCCAACTCAAGGTGCAGAGCAGGGGAGCTTCCAACCACAGATACTGCCCAACTCAAGGGTGCAGAAGAGAGGAGTTCCAATCATAGATACTGCCCAACTCCAGGGTACAGAGCAGAGGAGCTTCCAATCATATATACTGCCCAACTCAAAGTGCAGAGAAGATTTGAACCACAGATACTGCCCAACTCAAGGTGCAGAGCAGGGGAGTTTCCAGTCATAGATACTGCCCAACTCACGGTGCAGAGCAGGGAAACTTCCAATCATAGATACTGCCCAACTCAAGGTGCAGAGGAGATTTGAACCACAGATACTGCCCAACTCAAGGTGCAGAGCAGGGGAGTTTCCAGTCATAGATTCTGCCCAACTCAAGGTGCAGAGCAGGGGAGCTTCCAGCCACAGATACTGCCCAACTCAAGGGTGCAGAGTAGAGGAGCTTCCAACCACAGATACTGCCCAACTCAAGGTGCAGAGCAGGGGAGCTTCCGACCGCAGATACTGCCCAACTCAAGGGTGCAGAGTAGAGGAGCTTCCAACCACAGATACTGGCCAACTCAAGGCTGCAGAGCAGAGGAGCTTCTACCACAGATACTGCCCAACTCGAGGTGCAGAGCAGGGGAGCTTCCAACCACAGATACTGCCCAACTCAAGGTGCAGAGCTGGGGAGCTTTCGACCGCAGATACTGCCCAACTCAAGGTGCAGAGCATAGGAACTTCTACCACAGATACTACCCAACTCAAGGGTGGAGATCAGGGGAGCTACTACCACAGATACTGCCCAATTCAAGGTGCAGAGCAGGGTAAATACCAATCATAGATACTGCCCAACTCAAAGTGCAGAGCAGAGGTGCTTCCAACCACAGATACTGCCCAACTCAAGGCTGCAGAGCAGAGGAGCTTCTACCACAGATACTGCCCAACTCAAGATGCAGAGCAGGGGAGCTTCCAACCACAGATACTCCCCAACTCAAGGGTGAAGAGCAGGTGAGCTTCCAACCACAGATACTGCCCAACTCAAGGGTACAGAGCAGAGGAGCTTCCAATCATATATACTGCCCAACTCAAGGTGCAAAACAGAGAAGCTTCCAATCATAGACACTGCCCAACTCAAGGTGCAGAGCAGGGGAGCTTCCAATCATAGATACTGCCCAACTCAAGGTGCAGAGCAGGGGAGCTTCCAATCACATACACTACCCACCTCAAGGTGCAGAGCAGGGGAGCTTCCAATCATAGATACTGCCCAACTCAAAGTGCAGAGGAGATTTGAACCACAGATACTGCCCAACTCAAGGTGCAGAGATGGGGAGTTTCCAGTCATAGATACTGCCCAACTCACGGTGCAGAGCAGGGGAGCTTCCAATCCTAGATACCACCGAACTGAAGGGTGAAGAGCAGAGGTGTTTCGAACCACATATCCTGCCCAACTCAAGATGCAGAGCAGGGGAGCTTCAGACCACTTATACAGCCCAACTCAAGGAGTAGAGCAGGGGGGCTTCTAAACATTGTTACTGCCCAACTCAAGGGGCAGAGCAGGGAAGCTTCTACTTCAGAAACAATAATACCCTCTACAGATGGTTGGATTTCTCAGAACCCTCTAGGCCCACGGAGTCTTCCGCCGCCCTGCTGGAGGCATAGCCGGGGCACTACAGGATAAATGGGGAGACACTTCTGTAGTCTACAGGGTCCAAGATGATCCATCCTGGGCATCAAAACGTCTACAGTGAGATACAACGGAGGTCATAGGCCGTCTACTAGGAGAGCCAACAGGGCGCCTAAAGGCCTAGTGGGAGATACAGCGGGCGCAATAAACATCCTAAAGGGAGACACAGCTGGCGCAATAAACATCCTAAAGGGAGACACAGCGGGTGCAATAAACATCCTATTGGGAGACACAGCAGGTGCAATAAACATTCTAATGGGAGACACAGCTGGCGCAATAGACATCCTAAAGGGAGACACAGCGGGCACAATAAACATCCTACTAGGATGCACAGCTTGCGCAATAAACATCCTACTGGGATGCACAGCTAGTGCAATAAACATTCTCCTGGCATACAATACACAGTGGGAGCAATAAACATCCTACTGGGAGACACAGCTCGCGCACTAAACACCCTACTGGAAGACACAGCAGGTGAAATAAACATCCTACTGGGAGACAGTGGACGCAATAAACGTCCTACTGGAAGACACAGCTGGAGCAATAAACATCCTACTGGGAGACACAGCTGTAGCAATAAACATCCTACTGGTAGACAGTGGACGCAATAAACACCCTACTGGAAGACACAGCAGGTGCAATAAACATCCTAGTGGGATACAGTGGACGCAATAAACATGCTACTGGAAGTCACAGCTGGAGCAATAAACATCCTACTGGGAGACACAGCTGTAGCAATAAACATCCTACTGGTAGACAGTGGACGCAATAAACACCCTACTGGAAGACACAGCAGGTGCAATAAACATCCTAGTGGGATACAGTGGACGCAATAAACATGCTACTGGAAGACACAGCTGGAGCAATAAACATCCTACTGGGAGACACAGCTGTAGCAATAAACATCCTACTGGAAGACACAGCTGGTGCAATAAACATCCTACTGGGAGACACAGCAGGCACAATAAACATTCTAATGGGAGACACATCGGGCACAATAAACATCCTGTTGGAAGACACAGCTGGTGCAATATACACAGATGGTGCAATAAACATCCTATTGGAAGACACAGCTGGTGCAATATACACAGCTGGCACAATAAACATCCTACTAGGATGCACAGCTTGCGCGATAAACATCCTACTGGGATGCACAGCTAGTGCAATAAACATTCTCCTGGGATACACAGTGGGAGCAATAAACATCCTACTGGGAGACACAGTTCGCGCACTAAACACCCTACTAGAAGACACAGCAGGTGCAATAAACATCCTACTAGGAGACAGTGGACGCAATAAACACCCTACTGGAAGACACAGCAGGTGCAATAAACATCCTACTGGGAGACAGTTGACGCAATAAACATCCTACTGGAAGACACAGCTGGAGCAATAAACATCCTACTGGGAGACCCAGCTGCAGCAATAAACATCCTACTGGGAGACAGTGGACGCAATAAACATCCTACTGGAAGACACAGCTGGAGCAATAAACATCCTACTGGAAGACACAGCTGGAGCAATAAACATCCTACTGGGAGACACAGCGGTAGCGATAAACATCCTACTGGAAGACACAGCCGAAGGAAATAAACATCCTACTGGGAGACAGTTGACGCAATAAACATCCTACTGGAAGACACAGCTGGAGCAATAAACATCCTACTGGGAGACCCAGCTGCAGCAATAAACATCCTACTGGGAGACAGTGGACGCAATAAACATCCTACTGGAAGACACAGCTGTAGCAATAAACATCCTACCAGAAGACACAGCTGGTGCAATAAACATCCTACTGGGAGACACAGCTGGTGCAATAAACATCTTACTGGTAGACACAGCTGGTGCAATAAACATCCTACTGGGAGACACAGCTGGAGCAATAAGCATCCTACTGGGAGACACAGCTGGTGCAATAAACATCCTACTGGAAGACACAGCTGGTGCAATAAGCATCCTACTAGCAGACACAGCTGGTGCAATAAACATCCTACTGGAAGACACAGCTGGAGCAATAAACATCCTACTGGGAGACAGCTGGTAAAGATCATACTGGGAGACACAGCTGGTGCAATAAACATCCTACTCGAAGACACAGCTGGCGCAATAAATATCTTACTGGAAGACACAGCTGGAGCAATAAACATCCTACTGACAGAGGCAGCTGGTGCAAAAAACATCCTAATGGAAGGCACAGCTGTAGCAACAAACATCCTACTGGGAGACACAACTGGAGCAATAAACATCCTACTGGGAGACACAACTGGTGCAATAAACATCCTATTGGAACCCCCAGCTGGAGCAATAAACATCCTACTGGGAGGCTCAGCTGGAGCAATAAGCATCCTACTGAGAGACACAGCTGGAGCAATAAACATCCTAGTGAGAGAGACAGCTGGAGCAATAAACATCCTACTGGGAGGCACACTGGTGCATTAAACATCCTACTGGGAGACACATTTGGAGCAATAAACATCCTACTGGAAGACACAGCTGGAGCAATAAACATCCTACTGGGAGACACAACTGGCGCAATAAACATCCTATTGGAACCCCCAGCTGGAGCAATAAACATCCTACTGGGAGACACAGCTGGTGCAATCAACATCTTACTGACAGAGGCAGCTGGCGCAATAAACATTCTACTGGAAGACACAGCTGGAGCAATAAACATCCTACTGGGAGACACAGCTGGAGCAGTAAACATCCTACTGGAAGACACAGCTGGAGCAATAAACATCCTACTGGGAGACACAGCTGGCGCAATCAACATCCTACTGGAAGACACAGCTGGAGCAATAAACATCCTACTGGGAGACACAACTGGCGCAATAAACATCCTATTGGAACCCCCAGCTGGAGCAATAAACATCCTACTGGGAGACACAGCTGGTGCAATCAACATCCTACTGTAAGACACATCTGGCACAATAAACATCTTTGTGACAGACGCAGCTGGTGCAATAAATATTCTACTGGAAGACACAGCTGGAGCAATAAACATCCTACTGGGAGACACAGCTGGAGCAGTAAACATCCTACTGGAAGACACAGCTGGAGCAATAAACTTCCTACTGGGAGGCACAACTGGTGCGTTAAACATCCTACTGGGAGACACAGCTGGAGCAATAAACATCCTACTGGAATACACAGCTGGTGCAATCAAAATCTTGCTGGAAGACGCAGCTGGAGCAATAAACATCCTACTGGGAAGCACAGCTGGTGCAATAAACATCCTACTGACAAAGGCAGCTGGCGCTATAAACATCCTACTGGAAGACACAGCTGATGCAATAAACATCCTACTGGAAGACACAGCTGGTGCAATAAACATCCTACTGACAAAGGCATCTGACGCTATAGACATCCTACTGGAAGATGCAGCTGACGCAGTAAACATCCTACTGGAAGATGCAGCTAGAGCAATAAACATCCTACTGTGAGGCACAACTGGTGCATTAAACATCCTACTGGGAGACACAGCTGTAAAAAAATAAGCATCCTACTGGGAGACACAGCTGTAGCAATAAGCATCCTACTGGGAGACACAGCTGGAGCAATAAACATCCTACTGGGAGACACAGCTGGAGCAATAAACATCCTACTGGGAGACAAAGCTTTAGCAATAAACATCCTACTGGGAGACACAGCTGGAGCAATAAACATCCTACTGGGAGAAACAGCTGGAGCAATAAACATCCTACTGGGGGAGACAGCTGTAGCAATAAGCATCCTAGTGGGAGACACAATGGGTGCAATAAACATCCTACTGAGAGACACAGCTGCAGCAATAAACATCCTACTGGAAGACACAGCTGGAGCAATAAACATTCTACTGGAAGACAGCTGGAGCAATAAACATCCTACTGGGGGAGACAGCTGTAGCAATAAGCATCCTAGTGGGAGACACAGTGGGTGCAATAAACATCCTACTGGAAGACACAGCTGGTGCAATAAACATCCTACTGACAAAGGCAGCTGGTGCTATAAACATCCTACTGGAAGACAGAGCAATAAACATCCTACTGTGAGGCACAACTGGTGTATTAAACATCCTACTGGGAGACACAGCTGTAGCAATAAGCATCCTACTGGGAGACACAGCTGGAGCAATAAACATCCTACTAGGAGATACAGCTGGAGCAATAAACATCCTACTGTAAGACACAGCTGGTGCAATAAACATCCTACTGGGAGGCACAGCTGGTGCTATCAACATCCTACTTTAAGACACAGCTGGTGCAATAAACATCCTACTGGGAGGCACAGCTGGTGCAATAAACATCCTACTGACAAAGGCAGCTGGCGCTATAAACATCCTACTGGAAGACACAGCTGGTGCAATAAACATCCAGCTGGAAGACATGGCTGATGCAATAAATATCCTACTGGAAGACACAGCTAGAGCAATAAACATCCTACTGGGAGGCACAACTGGTGCATTAAACATCCTACTGGGAGACACAGCTGTAGCAATAAGCATCCTACTGGGAGACACAGCTGGAGCAATAAACATCCTACTGTAAGACACAGCTGGTGCAATAAACATCCTACTGGGAGGCACAGCTGGTGCTATCAACATCCTACTTTAAGACACAGCTGGTGTAATAAACATCCTACTGGGAGGCACAGCTGGTGCAATAAACATCCTACTGACAAAGGCAGCTGGCGCTATAAACATCCTACTGGAAGACACAGCTGGTGCAATAAACATCCAGCTGGAAAACATGGCTGATGCAATAAACATCCTACTGGAAGACACAGCTAGAGCAATAAACATCCTACTGGGAGGCACAACTGGTGCATTAAACATCCTACTGGGGGAGACAGCTGTAGCAATAAGCATCCTACTGGGAGACACAGCTGGAGCAATAAACATCCTACTGGGAGACACAGCTGGAGCAATAAACATCCTACTGGGAGACAGCTGGAGCAATACACATCCTACTGGGAGACACAGCTAGAGCAATAAACATCCTACTGGGAGACAACTGGAGCAATAAACATCCTACGGACAGTGGCAGTTGGCGCAATAAACATCCTACTGGAAGACACAGCTGGTGCAATAAACATCCTACTGGAAGACACAGCTGGAGCAATAAACATCCTACTAGGAGACACAGCTGGTGCAATAAACATCCTACTGACAGTGGCAGTTGGCGCAATAAACATCCTACTTGGAGAGACAACTGGTGCAATAAACAGTATATTAGGAGATACACCTGAAGCAATAGGCAGGCTGTTGGGAGACACAGCTAGTGCAGTAAGCAACCTACTGGAAGACACAGCTGGGGCAATAAGATAAGCAGTCTATTGGAAGCCACAGCTGGGGTAATAAAAACTCCGCTAGGAGACATAACTAGGAAATACGGGCCCTACAGGAATACATTGCAGGGGCAATGTTGGCACACACAGCTAAGGAAATATGTGAATTACTCGCAGATTCAGCTTTGGCAGTGCACTGCCAGGGTGCACCACTGAGGCAATGCAGGAGTTACTTCTGAGACACTGATGGCAATGCAGGAGTTACTTCTGAGACACTGATGGCAATGCAGCAGTTACTTCTGAGACACTGATGGCAACGCAGGAGTTACTTCTGAGACACTGATGGCAATGCAGGAGTTACTCCTCCTGAGACACTTATGGCAATGCATGAGTTACTTCTTCGACACTGATGGCAATTCAGGAGTTACTCCTCCTGAGACACTGATGGCAATGAGGGAGTTACTTCTGAGACACTGATGGCAATGCAGGAGTTAGTTCTGAGACACTGATGGCAACGCAGGAGTTACTTCTGAGACACTGATGGCAACACAGGAGTTACTTAGGTGACACTGATGGCAATGCAGGAGTTACTTCTGTGACACTGATGGTAATGCAGGAGTTAGTTCTGAGACACTGATGGCAATGCAGAAGTTCCTCCTCCTGAGACACTGATGGCAATGCAGGAGTTACTTCTGTGACACTGATGGCAATGCAGGAGTTAGTTCTGAGACACTGATGGCAACGCAGGAGTTTCTTCTGAGACGCTGATGGCAATGCAGGAGTTAGTTCTGAGACACTGATGGCAAAGCAGGAGTTACTTCTGAGACACTGATGGCAATGCAGGAGTTACTTCTGTGACACTGATGGCAATGCAGGAGTTAGTTCTGAGACACTGATGGCAATGCAGAAGTTCCTCCTCCTGAGACACTGATGGCAATGCAGGAGTTACTTCTGTGACACTGATGGCAATGGAGGAGTTAATTCCGAGACACTGCTGGCAATGCAGGAGATAGTTCTGAGACACTGATGGCAATGCAGGAGTTACTTCTGTGACACTGATGGCAATGCAGGAGTTACTCCTCCTGAGAAACTGATGGCAATACAGGAGTTACTCCTCCTGAGACACTGATGGCAATACAGGAGTTACTCCTCCTGAGACACTGATGGCAATGCAGGAGTTACTTCTGTAACACTGATGGCAATGCAGGAGTTACTCTTCCTGAGACACTGATGGCAATGCAGGAGTTACTTCTGCGACACTGATGGCAATGAGGGATTTCCTTCCGAGACACTGATGGCAATGTAGGATTTACTTCTTGGACACTGATGGCAATGCTGGAGTTACTTCTGATGCCATGGTAAGTGTGATGTCAGCCCCTGACATCACGCTTACCACGGCATACCGCCTTTGAATCTTCGTAAGTACCCTGCTGCATTCTGTACCAGCACCGGTCACGAGAGGACGTGTTTCAGTTCTACACTACTCGTCCTCCAACCCTTGGCCTTTTATCTTCAGGCAGGGGTATTTGTACCCCGTTGCCTATGATGTATCCTGCGCCGCTCATGGCTGCAAGGGGGTTGGTGGTCAATATATCTGGACTTGGCCCCTCCCCACCTGCCCTCCAGGCAGGGACAGCGTTTGATTCTATTGCTTTCTCTCAGGCATCATTTCTTCTGTCCTGATGATGATTCCCCCACGCTAGTTGGGATCGAAACGTCGTCGGCAACTACATCTTGACTCCAATTGTTTTCATTTGGAATTATGTGGCGCACAAGATGTTCTTTACATTGTGACTGTTGTAAATATGTAAATTGTTGTTGAAGTCACAAAGCTTGTACATGCCTGAGGTCTAGAAATCTGGTGATTTCCAGCCCCCTTTTTTAACCACCGCACTTTGTTTATAATTGTATCTCTTCTTTTTAGATTGTTTGTTTAAATAAATATATTTTTCCATTTGGTCAATAACTTCGCAGATCATCATGTAGTTCTGTGTAACATTGCCTATACTTCTTTGATAGGGACCACTGTCTCTTACAATACATTGTATACCCTCGGTCCCTCTTGGCTCACAGGGTTCCCTTGTTTCTTTGTAATCGGAGTTACTTCTGAGATACTGATGTTATGTTATGTTGTTATGTTATCTGGATTTATAGAGCGCGTTACTGCCCAGAGGCGTCTAAGTGCTATACAGTGATGGCAATGCATCAATGCAGGAGTTACTTCTGCGACACTGATGGCAATGAGGGAGTTACTTCTGCGACACTGATGGCAATGAGGGAGTGACTTCTGAGACGCTGATGGCAATGCAGGAGTTACTTCTGAGACACTGATGGCAATGCAGGAGTTACTTCTGCGACACTGATGGCAATGAGGGAGTTACTTATGCGACACTGATGGCAATGAGGGAGTTACTTCTGCGACACTGATGGCAATGAGGGAGTTACTTCTGCGACACTGATGGCAATGAGGGAGTGACTTCTGAGACGCTGATGGCAATGCAGGAGTTAGTTCTGAGACACTGATAGCAACGCAGGAGTTACTTCTGAGACACTGATGGCAATGCAGGAGTTACTTCTGCGACACTGATGGCAATGAGGGAGTTACTTCTGCGACACTGATGGCAATGAGGGAGTTACTTCTGCGACACTGATGGCAATGAGGGAGTTACTTCTGAGACGCTGATGGCAATGCAGGAGTTAGTTCTGAGACACTGATAGCAACGCAGGAGTTACTTCTGAGACACTGATGGCAATGCAGGAGTTACTTCTGCGACACTGATGGCAATGAGGGAGTGACTTCTGAGACACTGATGGCAATGCAGCTCCCACGAGGAGAAAGGTGGGGCAATGTGTGAACTTCTGGACCACGTGCATGACCAGTACACCAAACTCCAATGATGCATCACACCTGCACAAGCCTTCACGCTTGCAGCCTACCAGACCGAGGGTCAAAGGGCAAGCCACCAGCACGCGTGCACCACACATAGTCTGCGTCACCAAAGGCCGCAGACTGAAAGTGCTGGAAGCACCTCACCCGAGAGGGCACAAGTGGGGCCACTGTGACAAGAAACAGCCGAGGCACCACGAGAATATATGTCTGTCATATACCCCGAGGACACAAAGCATATAAAAGATCACGGCAGTGCACAGTGAACAACTCCGGGAGTAATGCATAAAGCGGTCCATAAGTGCATAAAGCGGTCCATAAGTGCATAAAGCGGTCCATAAGTGCATAAAGCGGTCCATAAGTGCATAAAGCGGTCCATAAATGTATAGAGCGGTCCATAAATGTATAGTGGGGTATATTATATAGCATTAAATGTGTGCCGTGGTTGTTACTTTGAAAAATACTGGCCTGCCTCGCCATGCAGATGAAAACTAGACATGCACTGGATTGTGTAGAGAGAGGGTGAGGCATGCGGCCCCCGCCTTCTCTGCACAGAGCCCAGGGAGGAACTGTTCCTTCCAGTGCAAAACAAGTGCACTGCGCATGCGCTGGGAGCTGGCCCCAGGGCAGGCAAACAGCTATGGGTAGAGTTTCACAACTCTGCCCTGCGCCAGGACCTGGTGTCCGCAGGGAAAGGCGGGAAACACGAGGGAAGAGGGAGAGACGGGGCAAGCAAGGGGGGGAGAGAAGAGAAGCGGGAGTGAGAGAGGGACAGCAAGCGGGTCACACGAGAGAAACGGGAAGCCCACCTAGAGAGAGTGTGGGGGGGAGGGGGGGAGCTTGACAATGTCAGGAAACGGTAAAGAGGTGAGGGGAAAAGAAAAGGAGTCGGGAAATACGAAGATAGCTCGAAGGAGGGCAACGAGGGAGAGAGAGAAGGAAACATGGACACGAGGAGAAGAGGGTCAAGGAGAGAGGGAACGGAGAGCAATGAGGGGGGAGGGCGAAGCGGGGGAGAAACAGAGCAAAGTCAAGAAGAGGGAAGGTGCAAGTGAGAGGGGAACAGGGAAAGGAGAGAGGGGGCACGGCAATAAAAGACAGGAGGAACAGGGACACCAGGAGTGAGGGAACACGGCGAGAGTACGAGGGTGAAGCATGGGGGAGGAGAGAGAAAGGGAGAGACGGGGAGAGAAGAGAGGGGTAAGAGAGAGAGAGAGGGGTACGAGAAAGAGAGAGGGGTAAAGGGGAGAGGGGTAAGAGAAAGAGGGGAGAGGAGAGAGAGAGGGGGAAGAGAAAGAGAGGAGGAGAAAAGAGAGGGAAGAGAAAGATGGAGAGAGAAATAGAAAGAGAGGGGGAGAGAGACAGGTGGAGAGAGGGGTAAGAGAAAGAGGGGGAGAGGGAAGATAAAGAGGGGGAGAAGAGAGAGGGGAAGAGAGGAGAGATAAAGGTAGAGAAAGAGGGAGAGGAAAGGGAAAGGAGAGAGAAAGGGAGAGGGAAGAGAGGAGAGAGGGAAGAGAAAGAGAGAGAAAAGCGGACAAAGAGTGAGAGAGAGCACTGCAGTGAGAGACAGAGGAGGGACAGGCACATCAGAGGAGTGTGGGAAGAGTGAACGAGGGGACAATGCAAGGGAGAGAAGGATGACAGGTGAAGGAGAGAGTGGAGAAGGCAATGAGAGGTAGAGAGAGCGCTGCAATGAAAGAGAGATGAAACATGGCAAGGAGAGGGGGGGGGGAGTACGACCATGAGAGGGAGGGACCATGGCAACGAAAGAGAGAGATGAAACGCTGCACGGAGACTGCGAGTACGGCCATGAGAGGTACCATTGTATTGTATTGCAGCGCTTATGTAGCGCTTCCTACTACTATGTGGGGCGCTGAAGCGCTTGCCTACATGAGCAGCACACTACACTGTAGTGTGTGAGGTTGGAAGGATGTTGTCTTTGTTTTGATCCTATGTGGGAAGTGTTTCCATGTTGTGCGTAAGGACCACCGAGGTGCGGTTATTGTATTATGGGGCAAAGCGCTTAGAAGTGTGATGGATGAAGAAGTGTGAGAGAGCGGTGCGCAGTTTATAGTTTTCACCACTGCAATGAAAGACAGAGAGCGATGAAAAATGGCAAAGAGAGGGAGAGAGAGAGAGGGGAAAAAAAATGGCAATGAGAGAGAGGGAAACTGTACAACCGCGTAAGAGATGATACACGGACGAGAGTGGGAAACAGAGAGAAAGAGGGGCAAGTGAGAGAGAGGGGAGATGGAGAGGGTTACAGATAGGGCAGAGAAGTGAGAGAGAAGTCTAGGTGATGACAGAGAGACGAACAAGGCAAGGGGGAGGGTGTGTGCGTGTGCGCCTCTCTGTCTCTGGGACTGGGGTTACTTGGAACTGGCTGCCTTGCCTGCACACTCGGACTTGTTACTACCCCACCCTGCTACAGCAGCGCCCTCAATCGGGACATCTGCTACTTCGTGGCAGCATTTTTCTCCTTAGGGAGCTCTGCGCCGCTTCACGTCTAAAGATATCCACCTCAAACATTCCACCTCGGTTACTAGAAGGACTCCGGCACTTCTAGGAATTCTCACAGAAAAACAACATTCCTTCTCCGTGCTGCTGCTGTTTAACGAACTGAGATTTGTCGCAGCTCGAAAAAAAGCACGCTACCCTCCAACAGGGAGGAGAGGGTGCAGGGGAAGCGGAAGGACTCTGAAGGGGCAAGGGGGCTGAGAAAAGAGATGGACTCGCCCCACACCCACAGGCCTTTCAGCAGAACCACCCGAAGAGCACTGACAATATTACATAACGTGTATTTATAAAGCGCAAGTTCACCAACTCAATGGTACTCATTTTATCGACCCAGAAGGGTGAAAGGCTGAGTGGACCCACCGGGATTTGAACCTGTGAATGAGATTATACATTGGACACATTAGTCCACTAAGCCACCAGACCTGGCTAGCAGCTGATCCTGCCCCAGCCAGTCAGGCCTCTCGGAGGCCGGCTGAATTGGTGTGCTGTGTATCTCCAACCCCCCCGCCCCCTAATAATGAATTGCAGGATACCCAACACACCAATTTATGAATGTGGACTCTTGGCTAAAGTCTTCCATTCTGGACCTAGCGCATCAGGACTATGCGCAGTCCTGGCTTTCCCACTAGGTCACATCATCTGATCCTGAGCAAATTGCCTAATCTCACTTTGCCTCGATTCCCTGGTCTTCTGAAATTTGGAACGCTTAGAAACCTGATAAATATCCATGTAAAGTGCTAAGAAAATTCGCTTGACGTCTGCATTTCCTATTGTAAATAACCAATGAGGTAATTAGTGACATCATCCATTCTGTCACGTGACCACTACCAGCCATCTTGGAGTTCTGACATCCATCGGAATACAACGCAAATCTGTTTATTTTCATTAAGAGTTTCCGGCTGCTAAGAGAGCTATGTTCTACGACATCTCTAGAACGCAGCTTAATAATGGAGGCTGGTATATTTTTTTAAATTACATATTACATTTTATTTTAAATGAATTCAAATTGCTGCACTCTTTTTTGGCCTTATTACAGAAATGTTGCCCTGATGCAAACTACAGAGCAAAATTATTTTACTATCTGTGTAATAATGAATGAAGCAGCTAGATTTGCACCCGCTCACATAAACATTTTGGCTTAATTGACTGAACAAACATATCCATCCATCCATCCATCCATCCATCCATCTATCGTATATATTATGCCAGTTTAAATAAATGTCTCAGTACATTTTTTTTAGAGCAAATGTGCTAATAAACACACATTTATTACTGTAGTGCAAAGGTCAAATTCCATGTTATTTTCAGACGCATAGAATGGACTAAGAAAACTGCGTAATGCCTCACTGAAAAAGTATGTTACAATAATTGACAGTGGAAAGCAAGGTTACAAAGGTCGCAAGGCCTGTTTATTGTGCTTGTGCCTCCATGCATTGATGTAGTACCCTACATCCTGTGTGTGGTTAAATACAAGTGTTTCTATCTCCTACAGATGACAAACAGCGTGGCATAGGGTTGCCACCTGGCACTGTGTTTTTTACCAGCCTGGCCTGTATTCCTAAATCCAGGCCGGTAAAAAATATTTGGAAAAACAGTGCGATCCAGTGTTTTCTGCCTTCCGAAAGGTAAACCTAAATCAGCTTACACAAAGTAAACATTTAAAAAGTACTCGTAAGCTGTCTAAAGCGCGTCAGAAGGACCATGAGAGCTGGCACTGGGCTATTTATCACCATTGCTGAGGGAGAGGAGGCAACATGGCTCCCTCCAGGCTTCGCCCGTCATGAGTCATGGCCCCGCCCACACTCAATGGTAATAAATGCATTAGTGCTCTCTGCACCTCTGTTTATTTGCACCATATATGTGTATAACATACAAGGTTTCTTATAAATCATTTCACCTGTGTGTGTTGTGGCGCAGCGGCCAGAGCGGCTGACTCTGGAGACTGTGGCTCAAGGTTCGATCCCCGGCGTCGGCGGCAGCTCAGCTCAGAACCATGTGACTCTGGGCAATAGCTCACTTAATCTCCCCGACGGCCCCCAGCGCCTTGAAACCTTAAGCGGTGACATGTTTGCGCTTTAAAAATATGGATTATGGATTACCTGTCCTTTAGATATTTTAACACAGACACCATGAAGCAAGAACAACCCTATTACCAAAAGACTAACCTTATTTTGCACTGCCTTTGCATCGCATGTCATCAAAAAATCAACAAAGTAACTGTTTCTCAAAGCATAACTTCCTCTTTCACATTCAAAAAGTGGAGGTTATGTATTCTCTCCCCTTCTTCTAAAATCAGCAGGTGAAATCCGTTTCCGCCATGTGTGCTCTGAGGCAAATACCATTAACGCAATTCCCTGCTACACAAAACAGGGAAAATGAAAAGTTTCTGTTCCATTTCATAACTTCACAAACTCTCCCCACTTCCGAGGCTAACATCAGATATATATGTGCACTGGATTATTGTAGAGCATGTTTTATAACTTACTTATAATTCTGTGATGTTCACCAGGAAGGGAACATACTATTGCACGGCTGCGCCTTTTTATGTAAAAGATAAGTGTTAAACTCTGCACATACAGAGTAAACTCTCACAACTTTAGTTTTAAAAGGGCTTCATGGTGACATTTGGTGACAAAAGTGTGGGTTACAGACACAAAAACAGCCAGGTTGTTTCTCCGTATTCTAGGACTGTGGTGGAAGTTCCAGATAACCATTTTCTAATGGTTTGTACTACATTCAGTTGTTGGGCACTGGACTGTGTATTTGCCGTGCAGTAACAAAATGTGTTCTAAGGTTCAGAAAGTTTCACTGAACCAAAAGATACTAAAAGATGCCTTAAACCGATTCCAACATATAATTTGAAATGTTGCGCATAGCAGTTCAGTATATCGAAACAATTATGTGGAATAACATATCATAAAATGGGTCTTACTTAAAAAGGTACAGTCACCGACATGGGTGTTTTGTAGCTGTGTATAAAATATGCTTAGTGATACCAAAATGAATGCTACTATTTTTAGGTCTCGCCTACGCAGCGCGCATGCGCTGCTTAGGAGGAGACCTTTAGGAATCGATTCGCTTTTTCGCCCAAAAACGTGCACGCTTTGCATTGCTTTCAATGGCAACGCGTGCACGTTTGGCGATTCCCTTGCAGGAGCGAGCTTTGGCGACATCTGTTTGTAATTAACTTTCAAACAGATGGTGCCCCTGCTCGCTCCCGCAAGGAAAATGCTGTGTGTCTTTTTTTTTTTTTTTGCTTTTCCCTCAGCGTCTACAGGCGCAGGCGCCATTATGCTTTGTTTCTTCAGCTCTTGTGTTTGAGAACTCTTTTTTTAACATTTTGATTTTCTTGCTTGTCCTTTTTTTTCAGCGCACTGTACGCACTTTTATTTTTATTTTTAATTGATTACAATGGTGCTGGTGGGTGCCACACACTCCACTCGCGGGACGCTGCCCTTGAGCAATGGCGGGCGCTTCTCGTGTTTATTTTCTGCACTGTGCGCACTTGAAGTTTTGTTTTTAATTCTTTTCAGTGGCGTGGTGCGCGTCACACACTTGCGGGACGCTGCCATTGAGCAATGGCAGGCGCTTCATATGTTCATTTTCTGGGCTTTCACTTTTATTTTTGTCACAATGGCGGCGGTGGCCGCCGCACACATCACTCGCGGGAGGCGCTGTGAAGGAGTGGACGGTCTTCTTCTAAAATGCACTTAACCTCAATTGTAAAGCAAATTAGTGCAGTGATTAGTCTGCCGAAGGTGATTTGTGGTGGCTGGTCTGTTGGCTCAAGAGCCTACATACAGAGGAAAAGACAACTCCTTGTTGCCCCGCCTGACTGATGGCTTTTACATGTGGCAGTAAGTGGGCATTTAATTTCTGACTGCATCTTGGAATAACATGTGAATAAAGCACGTCCCAGAGGATCCATGATGCATATAATCGTCTTTGGAGTACTGAAGCAGACTGAACCGCAACTATTGCTGCGACGGATATCAGGCTTTCAGTTTCGGCTTGTTGCAGTGCAAACAGCCTTGTATTTATTAGTCATATTTATGGTCGTCTTCTCATGCGGGGTTGGTGTGGCAAGAATGGTGAGTATTTACCATTTGACATTTCGTCAGACGATGGCACACTTAACGATATGTGTACTAACTGGTTGTACTCAGTTTGTAGCCAATAATGAAATGTAAAAATGCGACAAGAAAACCCTAGTGTCATATTTGTGCCAGGTGCTTTAGGTGCTTTTGGAGGGAGATTTACATGTAGGGGCAAAAAAGGGCAATCATGCACACTAACATTTTTTATTCATGATTTAAATGCGTTACTACCGCAATTAAACAGTGTTACAGTCACTGTTACCAACAGCGAAGCACTGGTGGCCACAGCAACTGCAGATGCAAGCAAATGTGCACTCGCCTCAAACTATGAGCTAGTACAGATGTAACTATCATTTGTATCCATTTTTTTACGATTCCACCGGGGCTAATATATCCAGTTTGTGTCCTGTTAGATAATGGTGGTTTATAATAATAATTATATCAGTACAGGGTACATAGGCAGCTAGTGTGTTGCTTGTTTTTGCACTGATGGCAGAGTCTGAACAATGTGCTATGGTTATAACCAGTGCTTTAAATAGGCCGGTACTAAGTACCAGCACCTTTTATGTCGAGCCTGGGCAGCGCATGCGCTTCTCGGCAGCATGCTCTATTGGAGTATGAACTAGAAGCCCGTCCACTCTCCGCCCATAATTGGCATTGGCTTGTTTTTGTTAGGCACGGGAAGATTAAGTGATTTGCCCAGAATCACAGGATGTTGAGCATCGTTGCCGAGACTCGAACACGGTTCCCCAGCTTCGAGGTCGACGGCTCTAACCGCAAGGCTACATCCTCTCCCCTCTTCTCATTTATGCGGCGTACGTTTGTTTTGCTTGCAATCTCCCACCCAGTGCTACACGTAGTAAAACCTGTAAATGTTAAGCACCCAGAATAATGTGCTGCATGGCTAAAAACTTATAAGGTCTTGTCACCCTTGTTTGTTTTCAAGGCTGCGAAATGGCGGTTCTTCTCGAAAAACAGCCTAACTACAGGATTATTAATACGAGTGAGCATGAGAATGGGGATAAATGAAATAATAGAATTCTAAATACAGCAATATTAACAATAATACAATTACTAATAAAATACAAATAACAGTCATACTGCAACCAGTAATAATAACATATAACATTGTAGGTGGGGAACAATGAATGACGTCTGTTTTTCACCAAGAGGTCCTGACTGACGTCAAATAGACACCGAGGGGGAAGTTAGTGTTGTCCAGGATGTCACTCAACGCCCCCTCAGTGAACAGCAACTCCGTTATTCACCTTTTACCCATCTATAATTTTATGATATATATGTATGTCTTCAAAATCACCGCCCCTGCCTTCAGCTGCTGCATAGGTGCAGCCGCATGCGACATGACCTCTCGCCCCTGTCCCCAACTGTAAAAACCATATACCTGTCCTGCTGCCAGTCACCCCGCCGCTCCGGTACCTTCCTTTCCCTCTCCTCTGTGCTCTTCAGTGTGACTGACACTCTCTCAGAGAGCCTGCCAGAGAAGCCAGGAGTTCCTTCATGATGTAGCAACAAGCTCTGTTACCCACCGCTGCTATGTCATAGCAGTGAACTGCTAGGTAAAGAATCCAGCCATTCATTCTAACAACTCTCCAGGTAAAATAATAATGATAAAAAACTGGAAATGTATTCTCTGGAGAGAGGTGGCGGAAAACGACACTACAGAGAGCTTGAAAAGGTGCCTAGGCGTGCGAATGTCTTACAATATCCCGGGGGACGGCAGACATCTTTGAAGTGTCTTCTTTGCCACATAGAGGTTCATAGAGGCCTGAAGTACACAGGTTGGGGTACACTTGGGTGTCTGGGCCACCACACCTCCCATCTTGATTGCCTACTAGGAAGATACTCAGGCGCCCACACAGCGTTGCTTCACCCTCTCAGGCCAGCAGCTAGAAGACACGTGTTTGGGCGTGTTCAGCTAAACTTCCATTCGTGGAACTTCCATTCACCTGTGCTCCTGTTGTCTTTTTTTCTATAACAACCATAATGGCTTGCACGTGAAAGAAATGACTCCCTCCCGCTTTACTTCACAGTTCACGGAATGTTCTATTTTGCATTCACACGCCACTAACATAGGTGGTCTGTTATAGCGATTTTGTCCATTAGCCCTTTTTAAAGCTGACCCTATTCCAGACAGGTAAAAGAATGAAAGCAGAGGGAGGCAACCTGATTTTTTCAAGGCCACAAAAGTTAGTTACATGGAAAGTTAAGTATTGGACTTCGGTATTCATTGTGAAACAGTAAGCAATTTATCGACAAGGTGACTAATCCAACTTCGATCTTAATGGAGTTGTTCTCAACAACTCCATTATTCTTAGATCACTTCTAACAGATTTAATGGATGGCGCCTAAAAGGGGCAAAGCATGTCCATAATTGTGGAATATCTTTGAGGTAAGTTTGCTTTCGATCAACAAAATCACGCATAAACTATTGCTTCCTTTAGATGCTGGCAAGTTCAAAGCTTATATTTTTGCTCAGAGAAATAAAAAGGTGAGTAGTGCTTCACCGGAAAAGTGTTTTCACAAACTGGTTCTTCTCCGCCTTTGATCTGGAAAGAATGTCTTGATAAACCAATTCAGCAGTGCCTCCTTGCAGAGCAAAGCACTGTAGAGAGAAAATGGGGAGGTGGCATTTTTATTTCAAACTTTACATCCATCAGAGCTGGCATCAGTGCTTAGTTTGGAAAAAAAAAGAACAAAAAAAAGTTTGTTTTCTAAATACCAAGGTTGCTTAGTGTTGATTCTACCTCATGCCTCTTTCTTCCACCACCCTACACCTCCTGTCTTTATCTCATGAATACAGAGTGTAGAAAAGTGCCCCTTTTTGCATGGTTACCCCCCACTTTTTACCTGACATTAGATGCAACCTGACTTGATGTGCCCTGGGTCCCTGCCAATCAGGTTCCCAGTGCCTGTTTTCTTTCACAAGACTGTACCTTTGTATTCACAATTGGCACATCTCTGGCGCAGGTAAGCCCCTTGTAAAAGGTACCATGGGTACCAAGGGTTCTGTGACCAGGGAAGGCCTCCAAGGGCTGCGCGACCTATGGTGCCACCCTTAGAGGCCCTGTACCTTGACACACACTCACGGCCACTGCAGGCTGCGTGTTTTAGTGCAGAGAAAAGTGAAGAGTTGACATGGCACACATCCCTGTGTGCCATGCCTACAACCCACTGCCTGAGGCCTAGGTAAGCCACCCCTCTAGCAGGGTGCCCTAGCCCTCAGGTGAGGGTACAGTGGCATGAGCCCCGTGCCCCTACAGTGTCTAAGTCCATTCTTAGACATTGTAAGTGTAGTGAAGCCATAAAGAGTAAATGGTCTGGGAGTCGGTCATTATGAACTCCTCAGCACCATGATGGTTTTACTGAATTCTGGAAAGTTTGGTAGCAAATGTCTCAGCACATTAAACCCACACTGATGCCAGTGTGGGATTTAATGTAATTAGAGATGCCCCATGAAAATTAACCAGCCCTGGTGTGGTTCCTGAATGGCTGCCCACCATTTGCCACCACCAGACAGGTTTCTGGACCTCTGGGTAGAGAGCGTCTGCTCTGAGTCCAGAAACAAAGCCCATCCTGGGCAGAGGTGTCATGCCTCCTCCTCCCGGATGGGCTGCGCCCAAGAAAGGGGAATCTTCAAAGGCCTGCCGCCTTTGGAAGCTGTCCCTGCCTTTTGCTGCCCCCAGCAACTGGCTCCCACTGGTTCTGACCCCCACTTTGGGCGCGAGAATCGGCAGGAAATCCAAGCTAGGAAGAGAGGTGTGCTCACCTATGCCAACCCCACCCCTCAGGTAGGGGTAGGCAAGGTGAAGCACACATCTCAGTCCCCTCCATCTTTAAGATGAGGGGACCCAGCCAATTAGGAAGAGGCTCATGCCCCCTCCCACTGGAGGGTGGCATAATAGGGGGTGTACCCACCCCAAAGAAGAGACCTATTGGTCCCAACCTGCACACCCCTTTAATGCCCCTAAATCTAGTTTTTAGGGACGACCCTGAACCTTGCCTCCTCAGATTCGAGGAAGAAAGAAGAAGGACCGAAGAGCCATGCTGACCCAGGACGAAGAAGACACCAACTGCCTTGGCCCCAGCCCTACCGGCCGGCCTGTCCCATCTACAGCTTGACTACACCAAGAACCCCGGTGAGTCCAGCAGCAAGCAACCCCCAGAGCCTGAAGGACCTGCCCTGAGACCTACCCACAGACTTTGTCTCCCCTGAGCACAGGACTTGCTCAACCAAAGCCTCACCTCCAGAATCCGGTTTCCGTTGACTCTGTGATTCTGCACCACTCTGCACCCGATGCCCACGGCTCAAGTTCGAGTGGCCCAACACTCCAAGCAGATCTCCCCAGCGATCTTGACCTGGGATCTAGTGATCCCCGACCTCCCTCAAGACTCTGGACGACACCTGCAGCCTCATCCTGAAGGGTCCTCCCGACCGTGACCGGAGCTTGTAAGAAAAACCCGATGCCAGAAGACACCCCTGCACCCGACGCCCTACCAATGATGTCCAGACATCCCTCAAGATCCCAACTTACCTCTCCAGCCAGTGGTTGCCATCAGGAAGCCTCCCTGTCCGAGCCTGCAGCAACTTTCCGAAACCGAAGGTCTCCATTTGAAACCACAGGGTTCCCGACATCCACCTTGCACCCAGCACCCTGCCGCCCCAGTGCCGCTGGTGGTGCAGCTCCTGTAATTGTCGTTGGCCCCTGCAGTGCTAACCTTAACTCCAGGAGCTCGGCTCCCACAAACGAGTGGCCTGCTCGTCAGCAGACACCAACCGAAGGCCCACATAGTCCTATTGGCTAACGTTGGCCTCTGCACTCGGCCGCCCCAGTGCTGCTGGTGGTGCAACTCGAGTGCCCTCCTAGACTTTGTGGAACCTTGGTCCTAACCCCCAAAGCTCACCCCGTGAGTCGAGTACTTACCTCCAAAACTGATAACCATTTTTCTCCCACAGGCACCAATGTTTTAAGATTTTGGGCCTAAAATTGTTCTAAGTGTGGAACTCTGATGTAGGGAGTAAAGTGAATTTAATTGCAAAGTATAAAAAGTCATACTTATCTTGTATGTAGAACTCTTAGGTTGTGGTATCTAGGCAAACCACCCCCAGTACTCAAAGTTATCTAAAGTACCTCAAAAGTAATTCAAAAGTATTTATTGTATGATACAAACAACATTTAAAAGTGATACAAACCTGTAAGAATTGTAATTCCAAGCACAATTTCATTTCCTTGAACATTCTTGTATTTTGAAAGTATATTTTACTTACCTGTGCCAAGTTCTGCTTGGGTAAAATAAAACCTAAGTATATCTTTTTTTATACTTACCTAATTGGTCTGGATTCTGTCTCGGAGTGTGTGTATCAGTCCTTGATTGAGTGAATACAATAAATGCTTAACACACCCTCTGGATAAGCCTGACTGCTCGCCCACACAACCACAAAGAGAGCTGTTAGTACTGGTCTAATGTAGCCTCTGGTATTCCTCTGGGGACTCCCTGGACTCTGTGCAAACTATACCTTACTTTGGTGTAGTATATACAGAGCCAGCTTCCTACACCGAGGCTGCCTTGTCATGACTCCACCTCATGCATCTTTCTTCCACCCCCTACACTTCCTTCTCTTGATCTCATGAATACAGAGGCTGCCTGGTCTTGATTCCACCCCATGCCACTTTCTTCCGCTACCCTACACTTCCTGTCTCCTTATCTCATGAATACAAAGGCTGCCTGGTCTTGACTCCACCTCATGCCTCTTTCCTCCACCACCCTACACTCCATGTCTCTTTAGCTCATGAATGCCGAGTCTACCTGGTCTTGATTCCACCTCGTGCCTCTTTCTTCCACCGCCCTATACTTCCTGTCTCTTTATCTCGTGAATGCCGAGGCTGCCTGGTCTTGATTCCACCCCATGCCTCTTTCTTCCACCACCCTACACTTCCTGTCTCCTTATCTCATGAATACAAAGGCTGCCTGGTCTTGATTCCACCTCGTGCCTCTTTCTTCCACCGCCCTATACTTCCTGTCTCTTTATCTCGTGAATGCCGAGGCTGCCTGGTCTTGATTCCACCCCATGCCTCTTTCTTCCACCACCCTACACTTCCTGTCTCCTTATCTCATGAATACAAAGGCTGCCTGGTCTTGACTCCACCTCATGCCTCTTTCCTCCACCACCCTACACTCCATGTCTCTTTAGCTCATGAATGCCGAGGCTACCTGGTCTTGATTCCACCACATGCCTCTTTCTTCCACCACCTACACTTCCTTCTCTTGATCTCATGAATACCGAGGCTGCCTGGTCTTGATTCCACCTCGTGCCTTTTTCTTTCACCACCCTACACTTCCTGCCCCCTTATCTCATGAACACACAGGCTGCCTGGTCTTGATTCCACCTCATGCCTCTTTCTTCCACCACCCTACACTTCCTGCCTCTTTAACTTTTGAACACGAGGCTGCCTGGTCTTGATTCCACCTCATGCCTCTTTCTTCCCCCACCCTACACTTCCTGCCTCTTTAGCTCATGAACACACAGGCTGCCTGGTCTTGATTCCACCTCATGCCTCTTTCTTCAACCACCCTACACTTCCTGTCTCTATCTCATGAACACCGAGGCTGCCTGGTCTTGATTCCACCTCATGCCTCTTTCTTCCACCACCCTACACTTCCTGCCTCTTTAACTCATGAACACGAGGCTGCCTGGTCTTGATTCCACCTCATGCCTCTTTCTTCCCCCACCCTACACTTCCTGCCTCTTTAGCTCATGAACACACAGGCTGCCTGGTCTTGATTCCACCTCATGCCTCTTTCTCCCTTTACCCTACACTTCCTGTCTCTATCTCATGAACACACAGGCTGCCTGGTCTTGATTCCACCTCATGCCCCTTCCTTCCACCACTGACACTTCCTGCCTCTTATCGCGCTCTTGTAGGTTTTTGTTTCATTCCTGCGTTCTCCATCTTTCATCGTTTTCTCATCTTTCTCCTTTCTCTGCCTTTCTCTCTCTTCCTCAGAGTCAAAGTCTGGCAATGACAAATAAGTCTCGGTAATCAAAAATAGTGTTGGAACAAAGCACCTGCCACCAACAGCCTAATTAAGTACTGGCTGGCGCACATTTTTTTGGGGGGGGAGGTTATGATTTAAATAATAACATTGACAAGTTTACTGTTTCCATTTGTACAAAAATGATTGGATGGGGGCACGTCTCCACTTTCCCCATTGAAGCTTCACTCATTTCCTCAAGTGGCGTCCATTTTGATGGCGCACAACACTTCTCCCTCTAGAAATGCACGTGAATAGAAGTCCAGCTTATAACCAAGTATCAACTGGACCCAGAAGAAACCATTTCTAACCGGTCAACTGGAATTTCAGACAAGTCATACCACCTGAGAAAAATCTAGTACCCACTCTACAAGGCACTAACTGAACTCAAACTCAATATGCCTGATCCTCTCCCCAGCCCTTCCGGCGTTTCAGATGCAAAGGGCCGCTAGCAAACCCTTATAACATGGGTTTTTTTTTTTAAATAGAGTGAAATGCAGGAAAGACTGTTTTCTTCGCTTTTTAAAAACAATCATACTGCTACACTAAACCTGAGCAGCAGAAAAATTCAGCAAAAATCACTGTTGACAGAGAAATTCTCTAGCTAGAATAATTTTGTTCGAAACATTTCTCACTAAAGTGTTTGTTTTGTTGTAGAAAAAAATCACCCACAAGCAAAAGCGATCAATATTGAGAAAATCAGCAAACATTTAAAGTTTGTGTAGTTCAAACTTTCCACAACTATATTTAAACGTAACTTTGAAACTTGGGACAAGTACTCATTTTCAAGTGATTAAACCTCAATAGAGTTTTGATGAAAACAAAGTGCAGTTAACGTTTAAGATGGCTAGGTAAAAAGGTTTACTCCCACTACCAAGCATATGCTTTAAAAAGCCTCAGACATTCGGCAAATATCTAGCCGGTGTGTGAAGGGAAACTACTTTTAAGTGAATTAAAAAAACCATAACCCGCAAAAGATCATGTGGTTACTAAAATCAACTAAAGGGAAGCATAGACAAGAAACAGATTGTGAACTTGTCTTAAGTGAAACGAATAACAAACATGTTTTCAAAAGTTAAAAAAAGATACTCTACTGACAAAATTTGACTATCCAGGCCCAATTAGCGCGCCCCCCGCCCCCCGCCCAACTCCTAATTACAGACTACCTTTGAGCATTCATTTACTCTTCCTTCTCCAGACTGCCTTAGTTTGTGACTGAGTGAATGTGTTTAGATTTAGTGCAATAACTCTCACCCCCATTCTGACTTAGCTAATATATATATATATATATATTGTGGTCCTGATCAAGACCGGGGTAACCCGGTCGAAACGCGTCATGCAGTGGAGATCTCTTTTACAATAAAGCACTTAATCCACTAAAAGCTGTTGTGGTCCGTACCTGATTTTCCGTCCGCAAGGAAAAGGAATTTGGCTCAGGATTTGCATATATATATATATATATATATATATATATATATATATATATATATATATATATATATATGTTTTATCTAGCTGCCAGGCCTATGTGGTTGGAGAGAGAAGAAAAAACAAATGAAGATACTCAAAGAGTGCTGGCAGCTAGATAAGCCTTGGTGAATCCCCATGACTGTGTATGCCTCCAGGAGGTATTATAAACCTGGAGATAATACAGAGAAACGTTCACTGACCCCGCCTCAAGCCTCGTCGGCTGGTCATTTGGCCAGCCGTGGGGGGCGGGGTAGGACTCAGACATCACACGTTGCTTTCTTTCTGCGTCAAGCTTCTAATCTGGTCTTGTGTTTCCAATTTCGAAGTCTCTTGATGTCTTGAAGAAAAAACAGATTTTTCCTGTAAACACAGTTGGCCAACTGTAGATTCTCCATAAAAGTAATTCCCGACATGAACTGTGCCGAAGGGTCCTTGTTTGGCAGACCCCCCAGTTTGGCAGGCAGCCCAGGTCTATTTGGGCCAGATGTGGTCTCTTTTCAGTTGGCTGACATTTCTAAAACATTCTCCTGGCTTCTCTTGAAGTAACAATATTACTGTAATGGTCACTAGAGGTGGGTCAGCCAGGCTTGAGCCTAAGGCCTGCCTCTGGCTCAGCTTGAGTTCCTCTTGGACCCCCCGAGCCCAAAACGAGCCGAGCTTTAATGTGGCGTCTGCCTGCCACCCACGCTCTACCATCACGTGCCAAGAATTTAAAACAAAGCATATTCCTTTTGTGTTACAAAAAGGGAGAATAAGGTAGCCAACTAGTATGTCGATTGCATAATGTGAAACCAAAAAACCTGGGACCAATCCTGGCTTCCCCACTTAACCAAATTGTGTGATCCTAGGCAAATATTTTCTTTGTTATCATGTATCAGCCCGCTTTCGTATATCTGAGTTCATGGTGTGCACTGTACAAAAATAATCTGTGGTATTCATACAGAAACACTTCTGCATGTTAAAGAAATACCTATTTAAAATTAAAATAGACCATTATATTTCCACTTGTTGTTTGTTGCAGGATTTAGCTGCGAAATTGTTTAGGACTCGGCTCCTGGCTGGTCTCTCGCTCGGCTCTCCCTGTTAATTATTTGGCTCACCCAACTCTAATTGCCAACACTTTATGTTTGAGATGGAAATACTGGTTTGTAGGGTCCCCAGCAGTACAATAAATGCCTCCGCATGGGCGGCCATCTTGGATCAGACATTACAAGCTTATCCAAACGTGCTGCAAACTGTAACACACAAAATGAACTGTTTGAGCTTGCATAAAAGCAATAACTTGTTTAGCAAACACCAATGTGGTGGATACACAGGACAACAATCCTCCAAAATTCAGATGTAGATATTGAAAATCAGAGATGCATTTTATAATGAACACATTGTATCTCTGAAGGGGGCACTGACCTTGGTCCCACACAGTCTGACAAAACTTGGCCGTTTGTCAAACGCTGAGGAATCCTGAATAAGAAATGAGGAGATGGAATGTAAAATTAATAAATCACGTACAATACTGGGCATTCTTTGAAAAGATCAACGATTGGAACCCTAGTTATTTAATTAAAATATCAGTCAACCAGGACAGAACAAACCTAATTAAAATGTTGGGTGTTTTCATCTTGTTCCACTGCCATCCTTCAGGCGTGGCGATGACCTGAGCGGGGACAGGAGTAGGGTGCACCTGTAGCCATCACCTCCAACCATCGCGTTAATAGAGACTCACTTTAGTGCCATAAATGTTCCTTCTGTGAATTTACGCACTTGTTCTAAATATGAACCATATTGTTGAGTGTTCACCTACCATCAGACGCAGTTCCAAGAAATGCCAGTCTGAGTAATTTGTCCGGACCCTCCTGGTTGGTTCAACTCTGAACACAAACTCTGAATTCATCCAGCATCACCCCAAAGCATCTTTCGGATGTCCGACTTAGGACTTTGGACTGGTTGATCAGAATTCTGAGCACCCACTGGCTTTGACCTTGAATGCAAACAGAATTACAAGTCAATTGCGCTCTCAATATTCTAAATGAGGTCAACTATCAATCGTATGTCCAGATTCTCCGATACTTGGTTCTGCACAATAGGCATTCCGAGTTTACAGCGTCCTTTTGGATTGTGATGGGTCACTTTATTCTTCAATGGGTGTCTGTGGAGCATGAAAAACTTCACTATATTGATAGCAGCAGTTGACATGTTTCAGTATGTCCCCATAGGCTTCATCAGGTGGCCTAGTGCAATTATATTTCTTCTTAAACTGAAGTGCAACTGTGGAAACTAGAAGCTTTTGTTCAAATCTTGTCTTCCTCACTTCCACTCTTTGTGTGATCGCAGACAAATTAGTTGAAAAACATTTCCTTAGTTTCCTGCTATGTAAAAAGTAGGAAAAAATGTAGCCTCAGTTTTGAACCCAAAAGTAAAGGGCAATTACATCAACTGTATGCGCTGTAAAATGTATTAAAAAAAAACATAGAGGTGGCCAAGCGCGGATCGAAGATGGCCGCGTAGTGAGGTAGCTCCGCCGAGTGTCCCTGCCCCACGTCTATCCTGCGGACACATCCGTGATGCCAGTAGACACCCCCCGAGAGCGGAGTGCTAACGGTCCCCGGCCCGCCTGTTCCGGCGCATCGAGCAGCCCCAACAGGGGAGATAACAGCACCGGAGTGTTGCGGCCTGCGGGAGCTCTGAGCGCCGGGGCCCACAGTGAACGGCGGCGCCAGAGGGGAGTCCCGACCTGAGTGGCGGAGGTGACGCCGTGCGAGATCGAGGCGGGGCTACGGGGAGACAGTCGATACCAGCAGCGGAGGAGGTGACTGCCCCCGGGCCCTGAAGCTGACAAAGCTCCCCCGCATTGACCGCTGGGTGAGGCGCACCGGCCGGGAGCAGAGTAATGGCGGCGATGCGCTCCGACTGAGGGGAACCCCTCACGTTTATCCTGCGGACACATCCGTGACGCCAGTCGACACCCCCGAGAGCGGAGTGCTAGCGGTCCCCAGCACGCTTTTTCCGGCGCATCGAGCAGCCCCAACAGGGGAGATAACAGCACCGGAGTGTTACGGCCTGCGGGAACTCTGAGCGCCGGGGCCCACAGTGAACGGCGGCACCGAAGGGGAGTCTCGACCTGAGCGGAGGTGACGCCGTGCGAGATCGAGAGCGGGGCTACGGGGGACAGTCGATACCGGCGGCGGAGGTGGTGACTGCCCCTGGGCCCTGAAGCTGACAATGCTCCCCCGCATTGACCGCTGGGCCGGGAACGGAGTAATGGCGGCGATGCGCTCCGAGTGAGGGGAACCCCCCTATCGCCTGTGATCCCGGGGCCGGAATACGCTGCACACAGGTACCGTAGCGTTTGGTTGCCCCCCCCCGGGACTTGCTCTCGGACCCCTGGGGCTTGCGCCATAGCTGCCGGTGTCCTACCTGTTAAACCTTACTGGTGGGCACCGTGTGGTTGGTGCCTCGGCCTGCTTCCAATATCCCAGTTGGCTGAGTACGATGGCAGCCGCCGGTGATCGCAGGGGGACCGGGTCCCGTGGGGCGAAACAGGTGCAGACTAACAAACTGGACAGATACACAGTCACTAAGGACCCTCAGCGGAGCCGACTGTCTGCAGAGACTAATCAAGGACACCCAGGGGAAGAGGAACAAGAGCTATCTCTCGCGGATGTCATGGGGGCGATTGCTGGAGTTAAGACTTCTCTCGAGCACAAAATGGATACCATGGCGATTGACATTAACCTTATTAGGTCCGACCTGGGGAAACTTAACGAAAAAGTCAAGCAGGTTGAGATAACGACGACCAGTCTCGTTGGGGATGTCACACAATTACAAAGAGAGATGCACGAACTCCAGGACTCACACAAGTACATGGACCTCAAGCTGGATGATTATGAAGGTCGGCTCCGGCGCAATAATCTCCGCATCCTAGGAGTGCCGGAAAGAGCGGAGGGGCAATCCCCGGACCTATTCGTCGAGGACCTTATTCTTAAACACTTGCAGCCCAAAGGCCTCAGCAAATTTTTTGTTATTGAACGCGCTCACAGGGTCCCGGGCGGCCGTCCCAGACCGGGCGCTCCCCCGCGGCCCATGCTGGCTCGGGTCCTGAACTATCGGGACAGAGACACTATTCTTCAGAACTCTAGAGCGGGGGCACCCCTCCGATACGAAAATGCTGCCATTTCCTTCTTCCCGGACTTCACACAGAGAGTACAAAAGCAAAGGCGGTCTTTCCTCACTGTGAAGCGTGGCCTGAGAGAGAGGGGTCTGAAGTACTCACTGCTGTTCCCGGCGCGTCTTCGGGTGGAGGCCGAGGGACGGGCATGGTTTTTCGACGAGCCCGAGGCAGTGGCAGAGTGGATCGAGCATCGCGGAGCAAAGGGCCGGGCGGATCAAGGCGCTGGGACACAGGCGGACATTTCACCGATTTGAAGAAGACTCTGAGGATTGCGGCTTTGAACTACGTAATGGGGTCATTGATGTGAGATGGGCTGGGGTGGGCGGGATATCTGCGCTTTATTATGGGGACTGGTGATGACATATATGTTTCTTGACTTTTACCTGCCAGGGGTGTTACACTCGGCCTGGTTAGGGGTGGGGACACGGAGCTCACTTTTCCCCCTTCTTTTCTTTCTCTGAATTTCTTTCTAGGGCGACAGGCACTCTGCAAGTTTTCGATGGGCAGTTCTAAGCCTAGAGTGCAGGGCAGCGGGGTGGGGGGTTGTTGGGGTGGGGCAATTTGTTTTTCTGTTCTTTGTTATAATTGTTTTATTGGTGCAATGGCTATATACAACTGCGATAGAGTTGCTGACAGAGTACAAGCCCGGAATTGCGGGATCTATTTTCTGAAGTACAGGCATGATGGGGGATAAAAATTTAAAAATTATGAGCTGGAATGTTAACGGGTTAGGGGACAAAATCAAACGAAGTGTCGTACTTCAATACATCAGGAGGCACTCACCCGATGTGGTCTTACTCCAGGAGACACATCTGGTTGGGAATCTATGTAAGGCAATGCACAGAGGGGGTATAAACTGATTGCCCACTCTGGTTTCACCTCGGGTTCCAGGGGTGTGGGTATTATGACTCGGAACAACTTCCCCCTGGCGGTTAGCGCCACATGGGGCGATGATAGAGGCAGATACGTCGGTGTTTCCGGGATGTGGGAGGGCCGGCTTATTACCTTTATGTCTGTTTATGTTCCCCCAGGCCTACAGGGCACAACGTTTGCTGATTTGGGCGCAGCCCTGCTCGCCCTTCCGGATGGGCTCCTGGTCCTGGGAGGAGACTTCAATGCAGTGGTTTCGGGTACGTTAGATAGATATCCCCCTCGAGAGATAGTACAGTCTGCCCGATGGTTGCCTGATTTCCTTGAGGCGATGGGACTGGTGGATGGCTGGAGAGTGTACCACCCGGGCCAGGTGCAACACACCTTCCACTCCGGGGCACACAACAGTCTTTCCCGTTTAGATTACTGCCTGGTACCAGCTGCGCAAGCGACATATATACACGACATCAAACACTTAGCTAGAGGTATCTCGGATCACTCACCTGTCTGGGTTCATCTGTCAGTAGGTGTGGGCGGAGTGGGAAGATTGGCCCCAATTAACCCTTGGTACTTACGTAACCCCAAGATCCGTCAGGAGCTTATCAAAGCTATTGACGACTATTTTTCCGACAATGTGGGATCGGTGCCCTCTTCCAGGACCTTGTGGGAAGCATTCAAGGCAGTAATCCGGGGACAAGCCCTGTCTTTAATATCTAGCTCTAAGAGAGACAAGCAAAAGGAGGTCCTCGAACTTGAGACAGACATATATAATCTAGAAAGGGAACTGGAATCTGGGGTTACGCCGGAGAAGATCCACTTGCTGAGTATGAAGCAGCACGACTATAAAGCGGTGGTTTCGGATAGGGCCAGGGCCCTGAGTAGGGAGCAGCAGGGCAGGCTTTATGACCAGGGAGATAAGGCCGGGAAGCTCATAGCGTGGCTGGACAAGAAAGAGTGGGCGAGTCGGCTGGTCCCGGAGCTCAATGTACAGGGAGGCGTTTCGGTCACGGAACCACAGGAAATAGCGGACAGGTTCGCTGATCATTTCCAATCGATCTATACGGCGGTCTCCCCTCACACTGAAGCAGACTCTCAGGAGCTGTTGAGGGATATTAAGCTTCCCTGCCTCTCCCGTGAGGATCGAGACTATATGGATAGCCCCCTTACAGCCGATGAAACCGCGCAAGCGATCCGTTCCTTGAACTCTGGGAAAGCTTTGGGCCCGAATGGACTTCCCATCGAGCTCTACAAGTTGAGACCAGATAAACTAGCCCCATACTTGAACGCTATGTTTCTGGAATCCAGGGAGGCGGGAATGCTGCCCCGAGAACAACGAATGGCTACTATTGTCACCATCCACAAGGAAGGAAAGGATAAGGCGGAATGTGCCTCATATAGGCCCATCTCTCTTTTAAATGCCGAACCCAAGATTTTAGCCAAGCTCTTAGCCAACCGCTTGGTGAAGGTGATTGGAGGCCTGGTGCATCCAGATCAGACCGGGTTTATGCCTCATAGAAATACAGCTTTGAATCTCCGTAGGGTGCATGGGGTGATAGATAGGGCTGGCACCCTTCGTGAGCCGGCGGTAATTGTGTCTCTGGACGCGACAATGGCCTTCGACACTATCGAATGGCCATACCTATGGGCAGTTATGGTAAAGCTGGGATTTGGGCCGGAATACATTCAGTGGGTGCGTCTCATATACTCTGAACCTCTGGCTCAGGTGGTGGTGAACAACAAGGTGTCAGCCTCGTTCTTGCTCAGTCGGGGAACTCGACAGGGTTGCCCTCTGTCCCCCCTTCTTTTCTCTTTGGCCTTGGAACCCCTGGCCGCATGGATACGCTGGGATCCAAGGATAAGGGGTCTGCGGTGGTCCCCCGGATGGGAGGACCGTATATCTTTATACGCGGATGACATTTTACTTTATTTAGCCTCCCCTAGGAGCTCGCTTGTAGTGGTGATGGATATCCTCGCAGTCTTCGGTCGATTCTCTGGACTTTCTATTAATTGGGGAAAATCCCTATTATTTGTACTAAGGGGAGACCCTCCTGTCCCTCCCGGAACTGTCCAATACAAACGAATTCGGTTGGATTCAAATATTTGGGGATATACATTTCACTGGACCCCTCGGTTCGCTATGCCCAAAACCTTCTTCCTCCTCTTCGCAGACTTAAGAGTGATATTAATAATTGGAAGACACTCCCTATCTCACTCCTGGGTAGAGCCACTCTGTTTAAGATGATGGCCTTGCCGCGATTCTTATACGCCCTACAAAATACCTTAGATGTAGTCCCGGCACGTTACTTTCGGGAGGTGGAGGGCCTGCAAAGAGACCTATTATGGGACGGCAGGCCTTGGATCGCATTGAGCAAACTAACGTTGTCTTGGTATGATGGAGGCATCAGTCTCCCTGATGTCAAGAAATACTATTGGGCTTCCCAACTGGCAGCTATTAATCATGGCACATATGGCCGTGTGGATGACCCGGGCTACACCATGGACAGATGGCTCCTTCCGGGGGCACTTATGGTAGGGCGTTATACTCCCGACCTAACCGGTTCAAACTAACTGGCCCCACGAAGCACTCAGTGCAAATTTGGCATGACGCCACTAATTATCTTGGATGGAGACACAAACTCACATTGGCTACCCCTCTTTGGGACTCGGAGAAGTTGGGCGACCTGTGGAAGACAAGGGGCTTCGATAGGTGGGACCTTATTGGGATCTCAGCTGTTAAGGATGTCTGGGGAAGAGGGGAGCCCAAACCCTTCAGCACGCTTCAGGGCGAATATAAATTGGCGGATACCGAATTTTTTCGATATTTACAGGTCTCACACTCACTTCAGTCTTTATGGCCAAAAGGGGCGGATCCCCCGGAAGTCTCCCCTCTGGAGGACAGAATCTTAGATGGTCATCTCCCTGACAAAACGATATCCTTAATTTATAAAAAACTAATTAATCACATGACAAACCCCCTCCGGACACTGCGAGATAGGTGGGCGCAAGATGGGATAGAACTAGACGACGAAGAATGGCAAACAGCAGTATCCTCCCCCAAAGAGGTGGCTATCCCGGCACGTTTGCGACTGGTTCAGCTGAAGATCCTCCACAGGATCTACATAACGGGCCCTAGATTAATACACATGGGGTGGTCGGAGACAGGGGAATGCAGGCGACGCTGTGGCCAGATCGGAACGTTTATGCACATCATTTGGGAATGCACACATATCAATTCTTATTGGTGTCAAGTACACGACACGATCAACCAGGTAATGAGAATCTCCCTTCGTCCCGAGGCTAGACGATGCCTCCTTAATATCTGGGAGCCAACAGACTTGGACACTTCTCAGACACAATGGGTCACTCTGGGGCTCATGCTGGCGAAGAGAAACATTGCTCAACTCTGGGGGCGGCACACACACCTACGCTGGAGGCCTGGGAAAGAAACCTTGATTGGTGCATGTTTAGGGAAAAGACGGTGTATTTGGCAAGGGGGTGCCCAAGGAAGTGGAGTCGAGTCTGGAATCCGTGGAATTTGTATAGAGGAGAGATTTGTACGCCACCTTGTACTGTTGATTATGATGATCCTCTTCCTTAATGATGTTCCTCACATGTGTACTGTCTGTTTATTCCCCCATACATGCGTACTGAGTAAAGTAAACTACCTGGTCTCTTGTACTGTACCATTCACCAGCAACTGTTTAATAAAAAGAATTGTTAAAAAAAAAAAAAAAAAAACATAGAGACAAGGAAAAGCTCCCTCAGGGATTGGTGAACAGCTTCAGAAACAAATAGGCCACTGTGAGACGCTTTTATCAGTGTTTAGGCGCTACTATTTGTTGAGCAAAAGCTCTGTCACAAAGTTCAAGTCCTGGAAAAATAGCAGCCGCCAAAATTGTGGATACCGAATGTGGGCGTGGTTTGACATAAGGAATACTTAAAAATGTAGCACCATGAATTTTAAAATAAAATGTTACACAGTTTTAGCATCCTAGCTTCTGGTTAAATATGGTTTATCTTTTCAATAGTGAAAGCACCGCAGAGATTAAATTTACTCCATTTGTTACCATGGCTAACCTAGCTACTCTGAAGCAGAAATTGCTGGGGTACTGCTGCAGCAGTGACCCCTGGGTCATCTAGTCTACTTCCTGTGGTTGTGCCGGAAATGCACTGCTGTACTGCAGCAGAGGGCACTAGTCATCCTGTCCACACACTACTGTTGTGCACTAACCACTATTGTACTAGTGCACCACGACACGAAGGTCATCAACTCCACCCCCTGCTGTGGTACATGAACTGTCGACAAACTAGAGCACCAGGACATTGGGGGTGATCTTTGTGTCACCATGCCCACTCCTTGCTGTGGTGCATGAACTATCAGTTTACTAGTGCACCCGGATACTCCTGGGGCACCTCGTACACCTCCTATTGTGCAAGAATCATTTCTCTGCTAGTACACCAGGACACTGTGGATCACCACGTCCACCGCCTGATGTTGTGCAGGAACCGCTTCTCTAACAGTGCACTAAGACACTGTGGTCAACATGTGCACCCTCTGCTGTGGTGCATGAACTATCTGCACACTAGTGCACCAGGACACTTCTGAGTCACCACGTTCAACCCCTGCAGTTGTATGGGAACCAGTTCACTACTAGTGTGCAAGGACACTGGGGTCATCCTTCCTGCCCCCGCTGCAGTGCATGAACCATCAGCGCAGTAGTGCACGAGGACCCTGGGGTCATCATGTTTACCCCTGCAGTTGTGAATGAACAATCAGCGTACTAGTGCACCAGGACACTTCCGAGTCACCACGTTCAACCCCTGCTGTCGTATGGGGACCAGTTCTCTACTTGTGCACGAGGGCCCTGTGGTCATCAGGTCTACCCCTGCTGTTGTGCATGAACTACATGAACGATCAGCGTACTAGTGCACCAGGACACTTCTGAGTCACCTCGTTTAACCCCTGCTGTTGTATGGGGACCAGTTCTCTACTAGTGCACTAGGACCCTGTGGTCATCAGGTCTACCCCTGCTGTTGTGCATGAACTACATGAACGATCAGCGTACTAGTGCACCAGGACACTTCTGAGTCACCACGTTCAACCCCTGCAGTCGTATGGGGACCAGTGCTCTACTAGTGCACGAGGACACTGTGGTCATCAGGTCTACCCCTGCAGTTGTGCATGAACTACATGAACGATCAGCGTACTAGTGCACCAGGACACTTCTGAGTCACCACGTTCAACCCCTGCCGTCGTATGGGGACCAGTGCTCTACTAGTGCACGAGGACACTGTGGTCATCAGGTCTACCCCTGCAGTTGTGCATGAACTACATGAACGATCAGCGTACTAGTGCACCAGGACACTTCCGAGTCACCACGTTCAACCCCTGCTGTCGTATGGGGACCAGTTCTCTACTAGTGCACCAGAACACTGTGGTCATCATGTCAACCCTCTGATATGGTGCATGGACTATTAGAGTATTAGTGCACTGGGACAGATGTGAATCACAATTTCCACATCCCAAATTTGTGCAGGAACCTCTTTTCTAATAGTGCACCAGGACACTGGGGTCGCCATGTCTACCACCTGCTGGGCTCCATGAACCAGCAGCATTCTTGGGCACCAGGACACTGGGGTCGTCATGTCAACCCCACCCTGCGGTGCATGAACTATCAGTGTATTAGTGCACCAGTACAGTTCTGAGTCACAACTTCCACATCTCAAGGTTGTGCAGGAACTGCTGCTCTTTTAGTGCACCAGGACACTGGGGGTATCATATTCACCGCCTGCTGTGGCACATGAACCGTCAGCATACTAGTGAACCACGGCATATATGGGACACAACAACCAACCTCTACTGTTGTGCAGCAATCAGTTCTCTACTAGTGCCCAAGGACACTGGGGTCAACCTTCCTGCCCCCCGCTGTGGTTCATGAACCATCGGCGCACTAGTGCACCAGGACACTGGGGTCATCCTTCCTGCCCCTCGCTGTTGTGCATGAACCATCGGCGCGCTAGTGCACCTGGACACTGGGGTCATCCTTCCTGCCCCCCCCACTGTTGTGCATGAACCATTGGTGCGCTAGTGCACCAGGACACTGGGGTCATCCTTCCTGCCCCCCCCTGCTGTGGTGCATGAACCATCAGTGTGCTAGTGCACCAGGACACTGGGGTCATCATTCCTGCCCCCCCCGCTGTGGTGCATGAGCCATCGGAGCACTAGTGCAACTGAACACAGGGGTCATCGTTTCTGCCCCCCCTGTGGTGCATGAACCATCAGTGCACTAGTGCACCAGGACACTGGGGTCATCATTCCTGCCCCCCGCTGTGGTGCATGAACCATCGGTGCACTAGTGCACCAGGACACTGGGGTCATCCTTCCTGCCCCCCGCTGTGGTGCATGAACCCTCAGCGCGCTAGTGCACCAGGACACTGGGATCATCCTTCCTGCCCCCCGCTGTGGTGCATGAACCGTCAGTGTGCTAGTGCACCAGGACACTGGGGTCATCCTTCCTGCCCCCCGCTGTGGTGCATGAACCATTAGGGCGCTAGTGCACCAGGACACTGGGTTATCATTCCCGCCCCCGCTGTGGTGCATGAACCATTAGGGCGCTAGTGCACCAGGACACTGGGTTATCATTCCTGCCCCCGCTGTGGTGCATGAACCATCAGTGTGCTAGTGCACCAGGACACTGGGTTATCATTCCTGCCCCCGCTGTGGTGCATGAACCATCAGTGTGCTAGTGCACCAGGACACTGGGTTATCATTCCTGCCCCCCGCTGTGGTGCATGAACCATCAGTGTGCTAGTGCACCAGGACACTGGGTTATCATTCCTGCCCCCGCTGTGGTGCATGAACCATCAGTGTGCTAGTGCACCAGGACACTGGGTTATCATTCCTGCCCCCGCTGTGGTGCATGAACCATCAGTGCACTAGTGCACCAGGACACTGGGTTATCATTCCTGCCCCCGCTGTGGTGCATGAACCATCGGCGCGCTAGTGCACCAGGACACTGGGTCATCATTGTTGCCCCCCGCTGTGGTGCATGAACCATCAGCGCACTAGTGCACCAGGACACTGGGGTCATCCTTCCTGCCCCCCGCTGTGGTGCATGAACCATTAGGGCGCTAGTGCACCAGGACACTGGGTTATCATTCCTGCCCCCGCTGTGGTGCATGAACCATCAGCGCACTAGTGCACCAGGACACTGGGGTCATCCTTCCTGCCCACCGCTGTGGTGCATGAACCCTCAGCGCGCTAGTGCACCAGGACACTGGGATCATCCTTCCTGCCCCCCGCTCTGGTGCATGAACCATCGGTGCGCTAGTGCACCAGGACACTGGGGTCATCCTTCCTGCCCCCCCCTGTGGTTCATGAACCATCGGTGCACTAGTGCACCAGGACACTGGGTTATCATTCCTGCCCCCTGCTGTGGTGCATGAACCATTAGGGCGCTAGTGCACCAGGACACTGGGTTATCATTCCTGCCCCCGCTGTGGTGCATGAACCATCAGCGCACTAGTGCACCAGGACACGGGTCATCCTTCCTGCCCCCCGCTGTGGTGCATGAACCATTAGGACGCTAGTGCACCAGGACACTGGGTTATCATTCCTGCCCCCGCTGTGGTGCATGAACCATCAGCGCACTAGTGCACCAGGACACTGGGGTCATCCTTCCTGCCCCCCCCCGCTGTGGTGCATGAAGCATCAGCGCACTAGTGCACCAGGACACCTTGAAGCCTTCACGCCCACCCTTGAATTGAGGTACTGCGACTCCCTTTGAAATGCTGTTCCACCCACATTCGCCTATGTAGTACTGGTGCCATCACTGCACTCATGTACTGATAGAATCCCCTTGAGTGAGCGTCCCCGAGGGAGTGCACGATCACTCTCTGGGCTCACAGCTTCCACACATTATCACATGATCAAGCATATACCTGAGATATTGCAGCAGTAAAATTCCAAACTCCTCACCTTACCATCCAGCAGGCAGCTGCCCCGTAGTTAGAAATGTGCATTACTGAGCCAATGCTTGTTCTGCTTGCATCTATAGTGTCTTCTATAAACCATGAGTTTTATATTGTACCTGCAGTGTTTAAAAGTGGAGTCATCGCCAGGGGGCAACAGAGCACCACAACTCTACATTTAACATGAAAAGCAATAACCTTTCCAGTGGAAAGGCACAGCTAAACAAAGGGGAATTACAGACGGGGATTTTCTGCACATTACTTGATTACCCGTCGGCCTGTAATTGTCTCCACCCCGCACTCTGCCCCAGTCATTTCACTGGTTACTCACACGCGGCTCTACCAGTCCATCCACCTTTCTTGAACCATTGTCTCCTTTCATGGCGCTTGGACACATTTGTGCAAGCAGTCGGGGGCTTTGTTAAGCAGTTCCAAGCAAAGCATTTTACAAGTGTGTTCCTGCTAACACAGAATATAGAGCAGGCACGCGACCTCTCTCTAGCCACTGACTTTGTTTCCCACGTGACATCGATCCTTCTCTGAGACCCTGGAATCTTTCCAAGTTACGCCGATGTTTAGTTCTTTTTCTTCCCATCCTGGGTGCATTCCTGTTTCATTTCGTCAGTTAATGCCGTCACCATTTTCTCGAAGTCAGGTTTCTGTTTCTTGGGTTTACTTCTCTTGGCTGTCACGTGGTTTGTCCGCCTTCTGCAGTGTTCGTTGTCATCCTAATGTTGTGCCTTTCCCAGCAGGTCCAGGCGCTCGCTCCTCCAGACAACCGAGTGCCCGGTTGACTATCACTGGCTTTAGTATCGACACAAGGGATCGCACACGTCATTTTTCTGACAGTTCGCACTGACTACACATTTGATCTTGGTACAAACATTGTGCGGCCACAGTTAGCAGTCACCCCTCCAGACCTCTGGCATAAGAGGGTGCTGCTAACACTGTGCGCCAACCCGTCCTCCAGTGGTCACACTGGAGCTCTTTGTACCCCTAACCCACAACGGTCACACTGGAGAACCTTATACCCATAAACCACAGCGGTCACACTGGAGCTCCTTGTACCCCTAACCCACAGCGGTCACACCGGAGCTCTTTATACCCCTAACACACAGCGGTCACACCGGAGCTCCTGGTACCCCTAGCAGACAGCGGTCACACCGGAGCTCCTTGTACCCCTAACACACAGCGGTCACACCGGTGCTCCTTGTACCCCTAACACACAGTGGCAACACTGGAGCTTCTTGTACCCCTAGCCCACAGCGGTCACACCAGAGCTCCCTGTACCCCTAACTCACAGCGGTCACACTGGAGCTCCCTGTACCCCTAACCTACAACGGTTACACTGGGGCCCCCTAACCCACAGCGGTCACACTAGAGCTCCTTTTACCCCTAGCCCACAGCGGTCACACTGGAGCTCCTTTTACCCCTAGCCCACAGCTGTCACACTGGAGCTCCTTGTACCCCTAGCCCACAGCGGTCACACTGGTGCTCCTTGTACCCCTAAACACACAACGGTCACACTGATGCTCTCTAAATCACAATGGTAAGACTGGAGCTCCTTGTACCCCTAACCCACAGCGGTCACACCGGAGCTCTTTGTACCCGTAACCCACACTGGAGCTCTTTGTACCCCTAACCCACAGCTGTCACACTGAAGCTCCTTGTACCCCTAACCCACAGCGGTCACACTGGTGCTCCTTGTACCACTAAACCAGGCCTGGGCGTAGTTCGCGGAGTTTTGCTACGCGGAACGCCGCGAAGTTACAAAAATTCCGCGAAGTTCCACGAGTGGCGGAGTGCAGTGCGAACTGCAGCTTGTGCTGGTATTCCTGCAGCTCGGGTAGAAATTCTACCCGAGCTGCAGCTCGCGCTCGTGAACTTACTGTTCGCGATCACAAGGGGGGAAAAAACAATGCTGCACATCGCGAAGCGGAGTTTTCTGCACTCCGCGAGCTCCGCGGAGTGCGGAGTGCAGAAAACTCTGCAAACTCCGCGAACGGAGCAAAGTTTACCGCCCAGGCCTACACTAAACACACAACGGTCACACTGAAGCTCCCTAACTCACAATGGTAAGACTGGAGCTCCTTGTACCCCTAACCCACAGCGGTCACACATGAGCTCCTTGTACCCCTAACCCACAGCGGTCACACTAGAGCTCCTTGTACCCCTAACCCACAGCTGTCACACTGGAGCTCCTTGTACCCCTAACCCACAGCGGTCACACTGGAGCTCCTTGTACCCTTAGCCCTCAGCGGTCACACTTGAGCTCCTTGTACCCCTAACCCACAGCTGTCACACTGGAGCTCCTTGTACCCCTAACCTACAGCGGTCACACTGGAGCTCCCTAACCCACATCGGTCACACTGGAGCTCCTTGTACTCCTAGCCCACAGCGGTCAAACTGGAGCTCCTTGTACCCCTAACCCACAGCTGTCACACTCGAGATCCTTGTACCCCTAACCCACAGCTGTCACACTGGAACTCCTTGTACCCCTAGCCCACAGCGGTCACACTGGAGCTCCTTGTACCCCTAGCCCACAGCGGTCATACTGGAGCTCCTTGTACCCCTAGCCCACATCGGTCACACTGGGGCTCCTTGTACCCCTAACCCACAGCGGTCACACTGGGGCTCCTTGTACCCCTAACCCACAGCGGTCACACTGGAGCTCCTTGTACCCCTAGTCCACAGCGGTCACACTGGGGCTCCTTGTACCCCTAGCCCACAGCGGTCACACTGGGGCTCCTTGTACCCCTAACCCACAGCGGTCACACTGGGGCTCCTTGTACCCCTAACCCACAGCAGTCACACTGGAGCTCCTTGTACCCCTAGCCCACAGCGGTCACACTGGAGCTCGTTGTACCCTTAGCCCACAGCGGTTACACTAGAGCTCCTTGTACCCCTAGCCCACATCAGTCACACTGGGGCTCCTTGTACCCCTAACCCACAGCGGTCACACTGGAGCTCCTTGTACCCCTAACACACATCAGTCACACTGGGGCTCCTTGTACCCCTAACCCACAGCGGTCACACTGGGGCTCCTTGTACCCCTAACCCACAGCGGTCACACTGGAGCTCCTTGTACCCCTAGCCCACAGCGGTCACACTGGAGCTCGTTGTACCCCTAGCCCATAGCGGTTACACTAGAGCTCCTTGTACCCCTAGCCCACAGCGGTCACACTGGGGCTCCTTGTACCCCTAACCCACAGCGGTCACACTGGGGCTCCTTGTACCCCTAACCCACAGCTGTCACACTGGAGCTCCTTGTACCCCTAACCCACAGCGGTCACACTGGAGCTCCTTGTACCCCTAGCCCACAGCAGTCACACTGGAGCTCGTTGTACCCCTAGCCCACAGGAGTTACACTAGAGCTCCTTGTACCCCAGCCCACAGTGGTCACACTGGAGCTCGTTGTACCCCTAGCCCACAGCGGTCACACTGGAGCTCCTTGTACCCCTAGCCCACAGCGGTCACACTGGAGCTCCTTGTACCCCTAGCCCACAGCGGTCACACTGGAGCTCGTTGTATCCCTAGCCCACAGCGGTCACACTAGAGCTCCTTGTACCCCTAGCCCACAGTGGTCACACTGGGGCTCCTTGTACCCCTAACCCACAGCGGTCACACTAGGGCTCCTTGTACCTCTAACCCACAGCTGTCACACTAGAGTTCCTTGTACCCCTAGCCCACATCGGTCACACTGGGGCTCCTTGTACCCCTAACCCACAGCTGTCACACTAGAGCTCCTTGTACCCCTAGCCCACATCGGTCACACTGGGGCTCCTTGTACCCCTAACCCACAGCGGTCACACTGGAGCTCCTTGTACCCCTAACCCACAGCTGTCACTGATCCCTCAAACCCCAGCTTCTCAGGAATTCTTGCAATGGACAGGGCAACTCTAACCCCTCACTCCCCTGCCCAGCTGCCATCTCTGCACTGGGATAATGCCTCTCAGGGAGAGAAACACAGAGCACTCTTTGGCCTGCGGTGAATGCACGTCCCCAGACGTCGCATTCCTGACGGAGACCTGGCTGAATCCCGCTTCAGCCCCCGACATCGCCATTGCCATCCCGGACGGATATAAGATCACCCGCAGGGCCCGCACCAACGGAGTCGGAGGAGGCATCGCCATCGCCATCGTCCACAGGAACACCCTCAGAGTCTCAACCAACACCGACGACACCCTCAGCACCGCCGAACACATGCACTTCCAGATCCACACCGATCCCAACACCACCCTCAGAGGAACCCTCATCTACAGACCCCCCGGACCCTGACCACAGTTCAGCGATTCCATCGCTGACTTCGTCAGCACACACGCCATCGCCTCCACGGACTACATCCTTCTCGGGGACCTGAACTTCCACCTCGAGAACAACAAGGACACCAACTCCACCACCCTGATCGACAACCTCGCCACCCTCGGACTCAGACAGCTCGTGACTACACCCACCCACGCCGCCGGCCACACGGTAGACTCCATCTTTTCCGCAAGCCCACACGTCTCCTTCAACCACACCTCCGAACCCCACTGGACTGACCACCACTGCATCCACTTCACCTACAGGAAGCCCACCACGCACCACCGCACCGAACAAATGCCTCGCCGCTGCTGGAGCAGAGTCACGGAAGTCCAGCTAACCACAACCCTCGCCCTGAGCCCACCCGCCGAACCCTCCGACCCCGACACCGCCGCCCGCAACCTCAGACAGTGGATCGACGACTGCGCCAACACCCTCGCCCCGCTCAAGAATCCGCCCAACAGCCACACCAGCAAGAAAGCCACCTGGTTCACCGAAGACCTCCAGGCCTCCAAACGAACATGCCGAAAACTGGAGAAGATCTGGCTCCACGAACGGACAGCGGACAGCTACGCCGTCCACAAGAGCGCCACCCGCAATCACCATCACCTCATCAGATCCGCCAAAAGGGCCTCACTCAAAGACCGCCTAGACAACAACGCACACAACAGCAAAGAGCTCTTCAACATCGTGAAGGAACTCTCCAACCCCAGCTCCAACACCAATGACATCCAGCCGTCGCAAGACCTGTGCGACTCACTGGCCACCTCCTTCCACCGCAAAATCGCTGACATCCACGACAGCTTCAACACCACGACCGCCCCGGCAACCACCGAGACCACTGCCCCCACAACCACCAACCGCCTGCTCTCCTGGACCAACATCAATGACGAGGACACCAGCGAGATCATGAACACCATCCACTCCGGTTCACCGCTAGACCCGTGCCCTCACCACATCTTCAACAAAGCCAGTACAGCCATCGCGCCCCATCTCCAGAAAATAATCAACATCTCCTTCGAGACAGCAACCTTCCCGGAAAGCTGGAAGCACGCCGAGATCACCGCCTTACTCAAGAAACCCAAGGCAGACCCCAAGGACCTCAAGAACTTCCGACCCATCTCTCTGCTCCCGTTCCCCGCGAAGGTCACCGAGAAAATCGTCAACAAACAACTGACCCGCTACCTCGAGGAGAACAACATCCTGGACCCTTCCCAGTCCGGCTTCCGCAGCAACCACAGCACCGAAACCGCCCTCATCGCCGCCACCGACATCAGGACCCTGCTAGACAACGGAGAAACAGCAGCCCTCATCCTCCTGGACCTATCAGCCGCCTTCGACACGGTCTGCCACCACACACTACGAACACGCCTTCACGACGCCGGGATCCAAGAGAAGGCCCTGGACTGGACCACATCCTTCCTTTCCGGCAGAACACAAAGCGTCTGCCTCGCCCCCTTCCGATCCAAGGCCACCAAGATCATCTGCGGCGTACCCCAAGGCTCCTCCCTCAGCCCAACGCTGTTCAACATCTACATGGCACCCCTCGCCCACGTCGCCCGACAGCACAACCTCAACATCATCTCCTACGCCGACGACACCCAGCTGATCCTCTCCCTCACCAAAGACCCTCACACCGCCAAAGCCCACCTCCACGAAGGAATGAAGGCCGTCGCCGAATGGATGAGGACCAGCCGCCTGAAGCTGAACTCGGACAAGACGGAGGTCCTCATCCTTGGTTCCAACCCTTCAGCCTGGGACGACTCCTGGTGGCCAACATCACTGGGAACAGCCCCGCCACCCACCGACCACGTACGCAACCTAGGGGTCATCCTCGACCCCACCCTCTCCATGACTAAGCAGGTCAACGCCGTTTCCTCATCCTGCTTCAACATCCTCCGAATGCTCCGCAGGATCTTCAAGTGGATCCCCACCGAAACAAGAAAAACAGTCACCCAGGCCCTCGTCACCAGCAGGCTGGACTACGGAAACGCCCTCTACGCAGGAACGACGGCTAAGCTCCTGAGACGGCTGCAACGCATCCAGAACGCCTCTGCACGTCTTATCCTCGACATCCCCCGACGCAGCCACATCACACCCCACCTGAGAGACCTGCACTGGCTCCCTGTCAACACGAGGATAACCTTCAAGCTCCTCACCCACGCACACAAAGCACTCCACAACTCCGGACCAGCCTACCTCAACAGACGACTCAGCTTCTACACCCCACCCGCCAGCTCCGCTCGACCAGCCTCGCCCTCGCCACAGTCCCCCGCATCCGGAAAACGACCGCCGGCGGCAGATCCTTCTCCCACCTCGCCGCCAAGACCTGGAACACCCTCCCCACCAACCTCCGACAGACCCAAGACCTACTGGCCTTCAGAAGACTCCTCAAGACCTGGCTCTTCGATCAGTAGCAGCACCACCCCCCTCTTCCCCCAGCGCCTTGAGACCCTCGCGGGTATGTAGTGCGCTTTATAAGTGACATGATTGATTGATTGATTGATTGAGGCCAGACCTACAGTTACTCGGTATACCTGTCCTTACTTTCCATCGGTGGTTTTTAAAGATAACATCCCTCTTTGTAACTAACAATATGACTGTTTCTCCGCAGGTGTGCTGTGCTGGTCATTCACTCTAGCGCCCCCAGGCGGAGAACCCCTCTCACGATGGGTTTTACATTTCATTCCACGGGGTTCTGGTCACTGTGGACTACGTGTGAGTTCCGCCCCAGTGGCTGGCAGAGGGCAAGTGACGCCTCCTGACAACGGCTGGTAAGATAGCTCAGCGGGTGGCACACCAGCAGCAGAGATCTGTTCGCACCCTACATGTTCTCTGCCTGCTGGCGCACTCCACCCCACGTCCACCCAAGTAAATATAATGTTGCTTGATTTTTGAACAACGAAAAAGTCAATATTAACGTAGCATCAGTGAACTACTCAAAGCGAGGGGCACGCCATATACAAAATATAGATAATAATTTGGGGGATTATTACAATAATGTGCCTCAAAACATTTTAAGCATCTGCATTTATACTCCCCAATATTTCATTATACACGGAGCTTCTGTGTGCCTGAGTTCAAACACACATTATACACACACAAGTATAAAGGTGTGCATCAACTAACGCATATGCCAAGTTCTGCCGGTCAGAACAGATTTCTTGTGTTGCATCGCCATCTAGTGGAAGATGTAGAGAAACGCTATGAAGCGGTGTCATGCGTTGAGCTCGTTGATATAGTGGTTTCTTGTGCTGCATTGCCATCTAGTGGACAGTGGACAAAAAGCACTATCAGGCGATCCTATAGAAATGATACACGTTGAGCTCACGGACATAGTAGTTTCTTGTGTCGCATTGCCATCTAGTGGACAGTGTGCAGAAGCGTTATTAAGCGATCCTATTTAATACTACGCATTGAGCGCGTGGACATGATGGTTTCTTGGACCGCATTGCCATCTAGTGGACAGTGCAGAGAAACGCTATTAAGCGGGCCCATACAAATGGTACGCGTTGAGCTCGTGGACATGGTGTTTTCTTCCAGACAGAGGGACCGATCAAAGGGCGGGTCACCGTTCTGAAGCAACCAAAAACAGCCTTGACACAGCTAGCAGTGGACAGTACATACACCATCGCATAAATACATTTTGTATTAAACATACAGGAAAATAAACCACTTATGTCACTGCTCCAGGGTGACACTCGTTGCAAACAAACAGTAGATAAACCGATTCAAAAGGCAAGGAGGCCGGGGTGGGGCACATTATATCCAGCAAAAAGAGGGCCAACTCCAGGAACCATATTTCAAACCTCACTGAACTTCATGGCCAAGAGTCAAACTTCACTCAACATCAGGTGTCTGGTTTCAGACTTTGCCCAACTCTTAGACCCAGGTTTTAAACTAAGTTCAGCCATAATGTGAACACTTCAGAGGTGTTCTGACATTTATTTATTTATAAAGTTTTACATAGCGCGAACATGACCCACGCGGGTATCAGAGCGCTTTACAATATACAGTTATTAAACGTTAGATGGTTGAGGTAGTATACATACATTCGGTATCAGAGCGCTTTACAATATACAGTTATTAGACATTAGATGGTTGAGGTAGTATACATACATTCGGTATCAGAGCGCTTTACAATATACAGTTATTAAACATTAGATGGTTGAGGTAGTATACATACATTCGGTATTCGCCATTCAATACAAAGAGGTAGATAGTAATATATGGATAGCATAGGTGACTAGTAATCAATAAAGAATGAGCCACGAGGGAATCGGAGCGCTTCACAGTACACAGCTATTAAACATTAGGAGGTTGAGGTAGTATACGTACATTCGGTAATCGTCATTCAATACAAACGAGGTAGACAGTAATAAATGGATATCATAGGTGACTAGTTGTCAACTTAGAATTAAAGTCTTAGATGTGAATTTGTACATTAGAAGCATTTTTACTTCTTTTTTGAAGGAGGTAAATGAGGGGATTCCACGTATCACTGGAGGTAGGGAGTTCCAAATCTTCGGTGCGATCCCTGAAAAAGCTCTGCAACCAGTTCTCTTTTTATGGAAGGATTGTGGTTTCAGTAGTAGTGAGCTCGCACTTCGCAATTGTCTGCATCCTCCTGATCGCTCTAGCTTTAGTGCCAAGTAACTGGGGGTATTGCTATGCAGGGCTTCATGTGTCATGCAGGCGATCTTTAGGTGTATTCTTGCCTCGTAGGGCAGCCAGTTCAACGCTTTCATGGTCGGAGAAATGTGGTTATTTCTTTTAGTTCCTGAGACCGGTCTGGCCGCAGCGTTAAGCGATGCCCTCAGCGGGGCCAGCTTGAATTTGGGGAGACCGCATAGAGTGGTGCTTCCATAGTCCAATCTTGGTAACACTAGGGCTTGTACCGCCATTTTTAAGTCGGTCTGTGGGAGAAAGGGTTTAGGTTTCCTTCGTATACTCATCTGGTGATTGGCTCCCTTGGTGGCATTAGTGATTTGTGTCTGCATGTTCAGGTGTTTGTCTATGGTGATTCCCAAGGATTTCGCAGAGTCATTGATGTGGGGAGCACAGTCAAAGGAAGTTAGATGTTTCAACCATACGTCTATCTTGGGTGTGTGATTAAGTGGGGAGATGAGAAGGAATTCCGTTTTTTTGGTGTTGAGCATGAGGTGGTTGCCGGTGAGCCACCTTTGAGTATTCTGTAGAATAGCGTTGAGGGAGATGAAGTCTTCTGGTGAGGAGATTTTCATATACAGTTGGGTGTCGTCCGCATACAGGTGATATAGAATGTTCGCAGATTTCAGTGCATTTGCCAGGGGCTCCATGAGTAAATTAAAAAGAATGGGTGAGAGTGCTGAGCCCTGTGGAACCCCTATGGTGACCATGGAGGGTTGAGAGAGTGAATGCTTCATCTTGATTCTTTGTGTTCTGCTCTTTAGGAAGGAGGTGAACCATTGCAACACTGGGCCAGTAAGGCCCATCCTTTGTTCCAGTAGGGACAATAGGTTGTCATGCTTGACCGTATCGAAAGCGGAGGATAAGTCAAGAAGTATCAGTAGGCATGATTCGTCGTGGTCTAGCATTTTTAGTATGTCATCCATTATGTGGGTGAGTGCAGATTCTGTGCTGTGACCTTGACGGAAGCCGGATTGGTGTTTGTCTAGGAGGTTGAAATTCTCGATGTGGTTACATAATTGTATTTGTACACATTTTTCCAGCAGTTTCGCCAGAGTGGGGATGTTGGATATAGGGCGGTAGTTGTTGAGATCAGATGGGAGGGAGTCGGATTTCTTTAGTATAGGTGTGACCTGTCCTACTTTAAGACAATCCGGTATGGAGCCTTGTCTCAGGGAGGCATTTACAATCTTTGACCATAGGGGTAGAATAGAGGTTTTTATCATTTTGAATAAATAAAGAGGTAGGGGGTCAGAGAAGTGATTGGAGGGGTTAATCGCTAGAAGAGTGTTATAGATTTCTTGTTCAGGGATGGGCGAGAAGGAATGCCAAGAGGCATTGTTTTTTGGGGTTTCCGTCCGGGTACTAAAATGGACCTTGATCTGAGAGTAAAATTTAGTATCATGAGCAATAGGTTGTGGAATGGCCTTCTTAGATTGGATGTCGAGTTCAATGGCTTTTGTCTTTTCTAGGAAGAAATTGGCCAGCTCATCGCAGTTAGGTGTAGCCGCATCGTTTAGTTCCAGAGATTTAGGCGTGTTGCGCGCTTGTTGTTTGACGACTTCGAATAGTTTTTTGGGGCGGTTAATGGCTTGGTTTAGCTGGGTTTTGAAAAAGTCTGCCTTGGCCTTTAGGATCTTTCTGTTGTATGAGTTCCTCATCACTCTAAGGCAGAGGTCTTCAAACTTTCTGATGCTGAGACCCCCTTGTCAAAATATTTTAGGCGTAAGGACCCCCTCCTGAAAAAACAATTCTAGAACTTGGTACTCCTCATCATTGACAACTATTGACAACCATAAACGCCCCAATTTCCACAGTAAATCATTTTTACCGTGAGGAAATAATATTAAACAGTGTTTAGCAAATCAAAGGTCAGTGAGCGTGGAGGCGTAAAAACAAAAGGCCTCATTTATGAGGAATTGGCTTAGGGCAGCCTAGCTAATCATTTTGCTGCGCTGCCCTACTCCAATGTGAAAGGGCAGGAATGTACCTTATTTATGAAATATGGTGCATTCCTGTCCTTTCCCCCTGTGTTGGCGCACAAATTGCTGCCTAGCGCCAACATAGGCAGGATTGTTTTTGTGCAGGAAGAGGCACCTTCCTGCAGGAAAACAATCCTGAGAGGGGTTTACCCCTCTTTTTATGTGTGCTGCAGAATGCAGCACACATGGAAAGAGGAAATAACATGGAGAAATGAAAACATTTCTCCTCGTTAAGCCTGCTGTCGGAAGGAGTAAGGTTTTACCGCTGTCCTAGATTTACATGGTTTTGCAAATCCAGGGCAGTGTCAAAAACCATAGGTGTTGCGTGGGAACACCCATTGCAATGCCCATGGAAAGCCTACTTGCAGGGCCGGACTGGCTGTAGCGGGCACCAGGCGTTTTCCCAGTGGGCCGGACAAATGGGGGCCGGTTTTCGAGCAGTGGGGGCCGCTTTTGTTACTGGGGGCCGGTTTTGCAGCAGTGCTGCAATATCTGCCCCCAGTAACAAAAGCGGCAGCAGTGCTGCTTCTCACCAGCAACCCCCCCCCTTTCCAATCCCCCTAGGCGGTCCATCAGAAATGCCACGGCTGGTTAGTGTTCCTAGTCCGGCCCTGCCTACTTGACATAGAGTAAGGCAACGCAGCGACTTGTGCTGCTTTGTCTTACTCCATATCTATGAGGCGGCGCAAAGTCACGCAGGGTGACTTTGCGCCGCCTCATAGATATGATTGAGACGCTTGTGCCGCCGGAGCATCAAAAAAAGTGGCACTCCAGCTGCGCAAGCCTCTCAGGAATCAGCCCCAAAATATTTTGTTAGTTCTTTAGGTCTTTCATCATCAGGTAGCTACATATAAAATAGTGGGTAGCTTAAATCAAAAATAAATTTTAAAAAGTTGTTACTCAGTGGGAAATGCACTGTAGTACATCATGAAACCTCTATTAGTTAATGCACCGCAGAGGTCTGTGTGTAACCAGGGAGCCACAGAATTGAATCCTGGTTGGTGCAGTGGAGAATAGTGACGTGTATTTTTAGTGCTACGAGGTCACAGCCTCTGACAGAAAGCACTGTAAATGTGTAAGTCATTATTTTATGCTTGCATTACACGCATTATAAGATAGACTGCTACAAACTGTGCAAATAGTTTTAGGATCAAATGGAGCTCACAAAATGTCGCTTTTAGTAATATATGACCATAAGTAATGCGTTATTAAAAGCATGCACTTTACAGTCCAGTTGTTAACTCTGTGTACAACCCCTAAAAAAAAAAATCTTTCCCATCACAAAGCTTGGAGTGATTCTAGCAATTAAAGCCAGAACTGCTCCCAAGCACCCTTTACATTTGCAGATTAACTCATATGCCAGGATGTGCATTTCATTCAGGAAAGCAGGCACCCTGGCATGAAGGTCTGCCCGGCCTCTTCATTTCACAGCACAGAAGCCTCAATTAACTTCAGTTGAAGTATTTTAAAGATAGGAATAAAACCTCCCAGGCGGGTGTCATTTTCCAAAAGGAAGAGAACATGTTTTGGATTCCAGGCAGAAATGAGGCCTGGAAATGGGCGACCCCCTTCCCAAGACTCCACGGCCCCCCTGGGGGTCGCGCCCCACAGATTGAAGACTTCTGCTCTAAGGTGATGTAGGTGATCGGTGGAGGGTGCTGATTTCCATAGTCGCTCAGCTGATCTTAGCTTGCGCCGATCAGAGTTCAGGTTCTCGAAGAACCATGGTTTGGAGATTTTGGAGGACATGTTTTTTTCTTGGAGGGGCGCTGTGGAATCAAGAATTTCAAGCATAGTGGAATTGTAAAAGGCTGTGAGGCCATGGATGTCAACCATGTCTGTCGTGGGGATTAGGGCGGAGTTGCATCGGTTTACCAGGTCGTTGGGGTTAATATTTTGTATATTCCTTTTCCATTGTTTTGTTTTTGTGGGTTGGCCCCTTTTTGGAGCTACCTCAATGTTGATAGAGAAGACAATGCTGTAATGGTCTGTCCAGTCACATGGGGTGATGGATTCTAGTGATACAGTGTTCGTTTTTGCTATGATGATGTCTAAAGTCTCTCCCTTGTTGTGTGTTGGACTGTCACAGAATTGGTACAGATTCTGATCTGACAGAAAAGATTTAAGACAGCTTACACCATGATCGTTTGAATTGTTCCAGTGGAGATTGAAGTCGCCCAGGAAAATCTGTGGCACTTGTGAGTTGTCATTGGATGCAATGACTTCCATTATCTCATCTATGAACATCAGATTATCATCCGGGGGTGGTAAATTATATGAAGTTTGCTGGCGAGGCGCTTGTCATCGGCGATGTTGATGCAGAGATATTAGCAGGAGGATAAAGAGATGGAATCTCCTTGACTGACTGAGATTGTGTTTCGATAAATGCAGGCTAGCCCGCCGCCGGGATTCACGTTTCTGTCTAGGCATTGGAGGAAGCACTGTAGAAACAGTGTGGGCCAAGGTCCTGAAAGACCTCAAGGTTAAGCCCTGAATTAAGGGAATGGAACTGGTTTCAAGCAGGAGTGGCAGAACAAAGTCTGACCTCTAGAGGTCTCAACACAGACAGGGGAGTGTAATGGCAGTAAGAGGGGAGCGTTGGAGCAGGAGACCAGAAACAGCAGCTGTCAGTAGTACACCAGATACAGGAAGACAAACGTGCCTGGCTGTTCAAATGTACTGTCAATATAGCTTTGTGTATTAGTATGTGATTTCGCAGGACAGAGGTTGAATCCAGTTAAAATCTCTGTACTTTACGAGTAGTTCCCACAAATTAATCACAATATTACTCTGCTCGGGAAACATCAGATCTTGTTGTTGAACTTTAGTAACCTTCTTCTTCCCTGCCCACCCAAAAAAAACAACCAGCAACCTTCAACGTGCACCCACATGAACCGACCTTTCCATGTGCCAACCCAAACAGAAGCTATCACTAAGAAACACAAGGAACAGAGTCCAGAAATGAGGTGGCACTATCGGGCCACGTTCGAGACGCCCTTCCGACTGAAAGAGAGCGATAACACTCGGATTAGTGTTTAGACAGTCTGATCCAAAGGGATAGCGGACCATGGGAAACGAGGACCTTGTTGGCGCTTGCTAGGACAGGTGTGTACAGGTGTACGCTGCCAAGAGCCTTGGAGAGTGAAGGCTTCTCTTGGAGAAGGAGACCACACCTAAAAACAAACATACAATAGCCAAGTTTCACTGAACTCGAGGGAGTCTCCTTCGTTGATCAACAATCGCCCTCTTTCTGATAGTAACAATAATATCCAGACTGTTACTAGAAGTACCTACTGTGTTCTTGGAAGTCTCAGGGACATTGCTTATGGAATACTTTTAGAAACATCTTATGATAAAGTTGAGGTCTGAACTTTGTAACTTCACGTCCACACATTTTGTCAAGTTTTTTTAAATTAAACTTCGAAAAACATGGTGAATTTCATGAATGTTAATTAATTAGTATGTGGGGAAAACGTTAAAAAGTCCTTGTAGGGCATAATTTTCAAGACCTACGTTTAACAGAAGAATATCACCGGTCTATTATTTATTTGGAAAAAAAAAATCCTTTTGTAAAACTTTTTGTAAAAAGTTGCCCACAGGTAAAATCCAGCCAAGCTCACAGACATGCAGCATCACGAAATGTACAAGTTGTGAGCTTTGCAAAACTTTTCCTTGCACTCCTCTTTGATATATGCACAAAAAATGACTTAGATGTTTGAACATGTTGAGAAAGGAGAAGACCTGATGGGGTTACAGTAATTAAGTAAAGCATGTGATCATTTATTTTTCATGGGATCAGACCCACTAAACGTCACGCAGCACAAAACAGTGAGAGAATCTGTAGTGCTGTGTTACACACAGAGTAAAACCTTGCACAGAGACATATTTAGAAAGAGTCACGTGTGGGCGATGACATTAACTGCACAAAAAATGTTGTTTTAGCAGGATGTTAGGCATTCGCACCACTGTGAAAAGGAAAACCAGTTGGGCCATGCAATAAATTTGCACACAAAGCACTCCCCTCCCCCCCCCCGCCCCCCACCCGTTTCAATGAAATGACAACCGACAAGGGTAAATTACTTAAAAATGTTACACTTGATAATCTCATAAAATATTTTGGTACTAAGACTTCAAGCAAAGGTAAACCATGTTATTTTGGTTTGTTTGACATAGCTGTGGCTGCGGTATTCCCGCCCCATTATGCCGCCTTTACATTCATAATCTGTGTGTTGGCACCACTCGATACAAAGCAATTGGGTCTTTCACTCATGCCAGCTTTTTGGCACAAAACATTATTTGTGTGGGGAAGCCTGATCAAGAAATGCGGGTATTAACAACTAAATATTCAGCATTATTTAAAAAAAAAAACAATGGTATTAAATGCAATATCCTCTACTGAGCGCTGCTAACAGCACGAGAAATCAGTCTACGCTTTGACACGCAGCATACTACGAATGGCCGAACCACCTTTTTGCATAATTATAAATAAGAGAAAACAAATAATTGAAAGGCTCCAACCACATTTATTAATGAACTGGAAATTCTTTACAAATGATTCATTACAGCATAATCCCCATTGGTTTAAGATTGTGGTGAGCAAATATGGGTATGGCCTCAGGTGATGGAAAAGAGATGGGTACTGTCTAAAATGGTGGGGAGAAGAGATGGGTCCAACCTAAGATGGTGGGGAGAAGAGATGGGTCCAGCCTAAGATGGTGGGGAGAAGAGATGGGTCGGGCCCGAGTTAACAGGGAAGAGTTCCAGGCGAAGGTGGTGGGGAGAAGAGATGGGTCCGACGAAGACTGTTTGGAGAAGAGATAGGTCCAACCTAAGATGGCAGGGAGAAGAGATGGGTCCAACCTAAGATGGCAGGGAGAAGAGATGTGTCTGGCCTAAGATGGCAGGGAGAAGAGATGGGTCCGGCCTAAGATGGCAGGGAGAAGAGATGGGTCCAGCCTAAGATGGCAGGGAGAAGAGATGGGTCCAGCCTAAGACCGTGAGGAGGAGAGATAGGTCTGGCCTAAGATGGCAGGGAAAGAGATGGGTCCGGCCTAAGATGGCAGGGAAAGAGATGGGTCCAGCCTAAGATGTAGGGAGAAAAGATAGGTCTGGCCTAAGATGGCAGGGAGAAGAGATGGGTCCAGCCTAAGATGGCAGGGAGAAGAGATGGGTCCCACCTACGATGGCATGGAGAAGAGATGGGTCCCACCTAAGATGGAAGGGAGAAGAGATGGGTACGGCCTAAGATGGCAGGGAGAAGAGATGAGTCCTGCCTAAGATGGCTGGGAGAAGAGAGGAGTCCTGCCTAAGATGGCTGGGAGAAGAGATGGGTCCGGCTTAAGATGGCAGGGGGAAGAGATGGGTCTGGCCTAAGATGAAAGGGAGAAGAGATGGGTCCAGACTAAGATGGCAGGGAGAAGAGATAGGTCCCACCTAAGATGGCAGGGAGAAGAGATGGGTCCAGCCTAAGATGGCAGGGAAAAGAGATGGGTACGGCCTAATATAGCAGGGAGAAGAGATGGGTACGGCCTAAGATGGCACAGAGAAGAGTTGGGTCCCACCTAAGATGGCAGGGAGAAGAGGTGGGTCTGGCCTAAGATGGCAGGGAGAAGAGATGGGTCTGGCCTAAGATGGCAGGGAGAAGAGATGAGTCCCACCTAAGATGGCAGGGAGAAGAGATGGGTCCCACCTAAGATGGCAGGGAGAAGAGATGGGTACGGCCTAAGATGGCAGGGAGAAGAGATGGGTACGGCCTAAGATGGCATGGAGAAGAGATGGGTACGGCCTAAGATGGCACGGAGAAGAGATGGGTACAGCCTAAGATGGCAAGGAGAAGAGATGGGTCCCACCTAAGACCATGTAGAGAAGAGATGGGTCTGGCCTAAGATGGCAGGGAGAAGAGATGGGTCCCACTTAAGACCGTGTGGAGAAGAGATGGGTCCAACCTAAGATGACAGGGAGAAGAGATGGGTCCCACCTAAGATGGCATGGAGAAGAGATGGGTCCCACTTAAGATGGCATGGAGAAGAGATGGGTCCCACCTAAGATGGCAGGGAGAAGAGATGGGTACGGCCTAAAATCGCAGGAGAAGAGATGGGTCCAGCCTAAGATGGCACGAAGAAGAGATAAGTCCCACCTAAGATGGCACGAAGAAGAGATGGGTCCCACCTAAGATGGCAGGGAGAAGAGATGGGTCCCACCTAAGATGGCAGGGAGAAGAGATGGGTCCGGCCTAAGATGGCAGGGAGAAGAGATGGGTCCCACCTAAGATGGCAGGGAGAAGAGATGGGTCCAGCCTAAGATGGTGGGGAGAAGAGATGGGTACGGCCTAAGATGGCTGGGAGAAGAGAGGAGTCCTGCCTAAGATGGCTGGGAGAAGAGATGGGTCCGGCTTAAGATGGTGGGGAGAAGAGATGGGTCCAGCCTAAGATGGTGGGGAGAAGAGATGGGTCCCATCTAAGATGGCAGGGAGAAGAGATGGGTACGGCCTAAGATGGCAGGGAGAAGAGATGGGTCCCACTTAAGACCGTGTGGAGAAGAGATGGGTCCAACCTAAGATGACAGGGAGAAGAGATGGGTCCCACCTAAGATGGCATGGAGAAGAGATGGGTCCCACTTAAGATGGCATGGAGAAGAGATGGGTCCCACCTAAGATGGCATGGAGAAGAGATGGGTCCCACTTAAGATGGCATGGAGAAGAGATGGGTCCAGCCTAAGATGGCACGAAGAAGAGATAAGTCCCACCTAAGATGGCACGAAGAAGAGATGGGTCCCACCTAAGATGGCAGGGAGAAGAGATGGGTCCCACCTAAGATGGCAGGGAGAAGAGATGGGTCCGGCCTAAGATGGCAGGGAGAAGAGATGGGTCCCACCTAAGATGGCAGGGAGAAGAGATGGGTCCAGCCTAAGATGGTGGGGAGAAGAGATGGGTACGGCCTAAGATGGCTGGGAGAAGAGATGGGTCCGGCTTAAGATGGTGGGGAGAAGAGATGGGTCCAGCCTAAGATGGTGGGGAGAAGAGATGGGTCCCATCTAAGATGGCAGGGAGAAGAGATGGGTACGGCCTAAGATGGCAGGGAGAAGAGATGGGTACGGCCTAAGATGGCAGGGAGAAGAGATGGGTCCGGCTTAAGATGGTGGGGAGAAGAGATGGGTCCCGCCTAAGATGGCAGGGAGAAGAGATGGGTACGGCCTAAGATGGCAGGGAGAAGAGATGGGTACGGCCTAAGATGGCGGGGAGAAGAGATGGGTACGGCCTAAGATGGCGGGGAGAAGAGATGGGTCCTGCCTAAGATGGTGGGGAGAAGAGATGTGTCCCACCTAAGACCGTGTAGAGAAGAGATGGGTCTGGTCTAAGCTGGTAGGGAGAATAGATGGGTCCCACCTAAGATGGTGGGGAGAAGAGATGGGTCCCACCTAAGATGGCAGGGAGAAGAGATGGGTACGGCCTAAGATGGCAGGGAGAAGAGATGGGTATGGCCTAAGATGGCAGGGAGCAGAGATGGGTCCCACCTTAGATGGCAGGGATAAGAGATGGGTCCCACCTAAGATGGTGGGGAGAAGAGATGGGTCCCACCTAAGATGGTGGGGAGAAGAGATGGGTCCCACCTAAGATGGTGGGGAGAAGAGATGGGTCCAGCCTAAGATGGCAGGGAGAAGAGATGGGTCCAGCCTAAGATGGCAGGGAGAAGAGATGGGTCCAGCCTAAGATGGCAGGGAGAAGAGATGGGTGCCACCTAAGACCGTGTGGAGAAGAGATAGGTCGCACCTAAGATGGCAGGGAGAAGAGATGGGTCTGGCCTAAGATGGCAGGGAGAAGAGATGGGTCCGGCCTAAGATGGCAGGGAGAAGAGATGGGTCTGGCCTAAGATGGCAGGGAGAAGAGATGGGTCTGGCCTAAGATGGCAGGGAGAAGAGATGGGTCAAGCCTAAGATAGTGGTGAGCAATACAAGTCTGGCCTAAGAAGGTGGCGAGAAGAGAGGGGCCCTTCGCAGTTAGAAAATGGTTACCTAATATCTCTCGCAACTTGAATTGGTCATGCCATATTGATTCACAGCCGCTCTGAAATGAAGGCAGCTACAGTAAAATCTCTGCATAAAAACGCAATAACTACCCCAATTTATGGAAATCGTAATCAACTTCGAAATTTTGTATGTTGAAGGTCATATCTTAAAAGTAACAGCAAACTAGTTTTTTGGCTTTTTTTTTATAACAGCAGAATTATGAAGAAAAGCTGAGTTATAAATCGGAAAAAAGTTTAAAATAAGAGGTTTTTTCTTTTTTTTCCCTATGGCTGGATCCAGTGAGAAGAAAACATGATAAAATAACGTGACGTAATTGAAAGACAACACGTCATCGGTTAGTAATGCAGTTGCTTTCTTGGCATTTTGGTAGTGAGTCAACCATAAGGGAAGTTGGGTGAGTTTACCTGTTCGTAATACCTTTCAAGCCTCGAGGCCTTGTATGCCTTCTTGAAGAGTGACTGCGCATCATATAACAGATGTGCCAACTCACACAGTGCCACTTTGTGTCACGTGGTAGCTGCACTTTCCACGCGTCTACTGGTGAAGAACCGATATCACTTGATGGCAAAAAGTGTGCCGGACAGCCCTGCAGAGACCTGGTTACCAGCTCGTGTTGGGAGGCTCTGGGCAGCTGACATCCATCAGGCTTTTTACCACCTCCACATGAAGTCGGCGACAGTCCCACAAGAATTAGTTATTTGGTTTTGCGTGAGTGCGGGAGGGTCGGCTGGGGCACCGTTGGGCTCTAAGCTCCGCCCCTTCTGTGGCTGGCCATGTGGGTGGGACTCAAAGCCCCAGACCTCCCTTTCCAGATCCCTCCCCTTCTAGGCCCCGCCCCATCACACAGTAAAATCTGTTTTAAAGATGGTAGGCCTGATATGATATCTACAAAATTAAGAAATTTTCTAGGTTCGCTGCCACTATAATTGCACTGTTGTTTGGGTCTAATCTTTCTTTTGAGTGTTCTCAAAGTCCTTTTTTTGCCTTTGTCTAGTCCTTCTTTTATGTCTTTGTCTCTACACCCTTCCACCAGTTAATCTTTAGACTAGAACTTTTCTTGTGAACCAGTACCTCAGAAGTTCCTGTTGAAAAGGTTTACAGTAGTCGCTCCGAGTCATACATTAATAATTCCTTTTCTAAGCAACCCTCGCTTGGTTTACATCTTCAAGTACAAACAGAGGTGGCAGCCATGTTTTGACATTTGCATACTTAAGGCCGCAGTTTATGAAACTTGTGACTCAACAAGTCACAAAGCCTTCGGAAATAAGCCGCTTACGCAATGGCCGTTCTCCTCTGCGATAACGGTGGGTAGCTAATGGTGGCCACCAAATAGATCTAGTGCTTGTTACGTCTGGCTTCCATATGTAGGCGCTGTGATGTTTAACAGCATAACATAGCATAACATAGCATAACTTAATTTTTTTTTAAAAAAGAGTCCTGAGGCACTCGCTCCAGAAAAATGCTGGAACTTGAGTTTAGTATTAGAAATACTGTATGGGGAATAATGTGTGTTAGGAGGCTCGCTCTCGCCCCATATCTTGCGTAGGGTTTTCTGCACAGTCGTGGCTTACATTTATGGAGTAGCAAAGTCTCTAGGCCTGCAAGAGAAACCTAACAGGTGTAAATGGAACCAATTTTGTGAGTTAAAGATATGTTTATGGCCAAAAATGACTTTATTAATAATCCCTTCTATCAGTTTTGCATATGAAAAAGCATGGAACTACTTTGAGCAAAGAAATTCTCAGCCAAGACGTTTTCTCCCGTAAACTTCCCAAGCTGGTGTAACTAATTAACTTTTAAGAACTCTGCACAACTTCCCCAACTGAATTTTATTTAACTCTGCTCACGCCTGGTGCACAGCCAGTTCCATTATTTTGAAGTATGTATTTGCCAATGGAGCATGAAGACCAGGGCTGCCCCTTTCCTGCTGTATGCACTTGTCAAACATAAACAGACTGGCCTGTCTGTGGCTGTCACCACAGCCCAGTACTGGTGAAAGGCAGGCATGTGTGGGGAAGAATGTGTTGCACGCTGGGCCTGTACTGTGCCGGGCTAAACACCCCCTCACCTGTTAGGAAGCAGTGTGATGTCACAAAATGCCCATATTTAGTTTCCAGCCAGGTTGCTTCTGTTGCCACTACTAAACTTGAGACGTGTGCCTGTCTGTTTGTTCTGAGCATTCATCACCTGCACTTTGCAGCCAGAGTTGGCACACAGCCTTTGCTCTCTGTAGATCCCTCTCTTTTCCTGGGGTAAGTCTGTGAAAGCAACATCCGGTGTTGTCTCTTGCCCTACGGTTTGGCTGCATCTTTTACTGCGTGACAGTCATCAGGCGACAAGCGTCCCTGGCCCAGTGGCCCACACCAGAGGCCTGGCTCCTGGCCAGGCCTCAGGACATGTTCTATTCTCTGAACACTTCCTTCCCTGGCTCACAGCTCTGCCCTTCTAACTGCTGCTGTAAATATCACAGTAATATGTGGTTCGTTCACTTTGCTTTAACACAGATCCCACAGCTGAATGTCATGTTGTAGACACACTATACTTTTTAAAAGCCTTTGACACCCTCATGCTTATTTTTGACAATTTAAAAACAATTCTGGCCTTGGAGGAGTACATAAACACGTACAGACGCATTACGCACTCTCCTAGCCAACACAATTACCCAATTTCCTGCGAGCACACAAGTTATAGGGAGGTAAGTCTCATGCGCATGAGAAGACGAAGTGAAAAATAGACCTGGATAGCCCAGATTACAGGTTACAAAATGAACAATATGGAACCAGCAGTAGGGGCCTCCACTCTCTGCCTTTAAACATTTAATACACGTATACAACTGTACAAGCGTCTGCGGCCTCTTCTGTAAAACGTAAGTGCCCCGGGAGAGCGGAAAGCGAGCACGCGCCTGTTGTGACATCAGTGTAGTTTATGTAATGCGCCCCTGGTGAGCTCACGCTTGTATAGACACCCGCCATCTCTTGCAAAAGGGCGTCTGCAGTGGGCAAACTAGACCGCAAACATGGGTCCAACTTCTACCAGTGGCGTAACAAAACTTGAGGGGGGCTCCCGGGAAAGGGCATGGAGGGGGGGGTCACACTCCAGACCCAGTCAGGAGCCTCTGGGCCTGCCCGTACTCACAGAAGCCCCCCTGGGGCTCGGGTTCCACCCCCCCCCACCACGGGGGCTATTGTTACACCCCTGACTTCTACAGTGGACAACACACTTCACTCCGAACACCCTCGCTTGGATAGAGCCTTCCCTGAGAGTGGGGTTTGAGTACAGAATAACTAGGATTTACACAGTGCTCTTTGTTACATCATTTTTTGTGTCCAGTCTTTAGCTTTCAGTTTACAGATCAGTGCATTCTGGGAGTTGTAGTCCTGGCTCCATTAATTAGAGCACATGCAATTAACACAGCTGAAAAGAATGATTTGCCAAAGTAAAGCCTACAGCCCGAATTACACACCTGGTGCAGTGTAGGGGTTTGTTTGCTCCATGGTGCATCTTTAAGTCGGCGTGTCTGGCACAGTGAGCCCATTGTGCTAACAAATGGTCCGTCCTCAGCGCAGTTGTCACCTCTGACACTTCACGGCTCCGCTGAGGAGTGTGCATTAGTCACAGAAACAGCAGTAGATCCGTCTTTCACTGGAGGAAGTCTGCCCTCTATTTGAAGAGGGGACAGGGGTTGCCTGGCAGGTGGGTGCAAGGCGTTACGGCGCCCACCTGGGGTGAACGCCTTCGAGGGTGCTGGAAGCCCAGCAACCCCCTCCCACGTGGGGTGTCATAAAAAACATTATTTTTCAATGTACAGTAAGTGCAGAAAGTAACTGTGAAAAAGGGGTGCACACGTCTCAGCTGACTGCTGCTTTGGTAAGAAAGCCCCTTTGTCACCACTACAGCAGTTAGCACATCATTGATTTTGAGACGACGAGCTACACAGTCAACATGAAAACCCCTTAAATTATTTTTACGACAAATATATCTTTAAAAGTTAAAAAAGTGTCTGTTGCCCACAACCTATCCCAGCAAAAGCCATATTTGCTTTGTATAAACATGTAGAATAATTGTTTTAAAAATAAATAAATAATTAAATACATTTTTAAGTGCAACAACACTTAAAAACCGGAGTTTATCTAATGCATCTTTAATCTACATATACTTACTTCCTTTATGCATCTATATACCTTCCATGTCCTTGGATCTATATATTTATTACTGTTCTCCTAAAAAAGCATACAATGCACTACCCTATTTCTCACCCTATACCTCTCAACATATCTTCTACCTCAACTCTGACTCATCTCGAACCTCTTTCTACTACTCTTTCCAATGCACTACCCTATTTTCACCCTATACCTCTCTCAATATATCTTCTACCTCAACTCTGACTCATCTCGAACCTCTTTCTACTACTCTTTCCAATGCACTACCCTATTTCTCACCCTATACCTCTATCAATATATCCTCTACATCCACTCTCTCATTCATCTCAAACCCCATACAACTACTATGATCCCCAAAATAGCCCTTTCCAGACTCTCCCCTACTCTACCCTTCCTTACGCCATCTGACACCTCTTTTACTATACCGATCCCCCAAAACAAGCCTTTCTAAACTCTTCCCTCGGACTCTTCCCCTCCACATCCCTTTTTACTCATCCCAAGCCTCCTCCTACTGCTATGACCTTCAAAACAAAAACAAAAATTGAAACCCTTCACTCTTCTATCCTTCCACTATCCTTTTCAATCAAATTAACAGACTAACATGTCCACTTCTCAAATTTCATATTTCACTATACTAATTCACCACTAATCATTTATGGGTTCCAGAGTAGCGTGCTACTTACCGAAAAGCGCTTCAACACCCCATCAGGGATAACAAGCGCTATATATATGCAAACCTTTTTCCCTCTCCTATCCCTCCACTACCCTTCTCAATCCAAATAACTGACTAACATATCCACCACTCAAATTACTTTCATATTTCACTATACTAATTCAACACTAATCCTTTATGGGTTCCAGAGTAGCGTGCTACTCGCCAATAAAGTGCAATGCAGATTGGGAGGGGATTGAGGCAGAACAGATTGCACCTATCTTTTAGTGGAGTATTTAGTGTTCAAGTTTGTAAGGTGGTAGGGACCGGAGACTCAATACCCCTAAGCCTCCAGAGATATACAGAGATCTCTCAATATCAAACCAGCACAGTGGTCCAGCACACTTAATTCAAATTAGCAAAGTAATTAATAATATTTTCCCAGAAGTGATCCTTATTATATCTTAAACTTTCTTTTACATAATCAAATCTCAAATTTGTGAAAAACAAGGCAATTCAGCAGAGGTGTTTTCTTTTTAGAAGCTTTATTGAAGACTTCTTTTTTCAGACAGGGTAAAACCGTAACCAACGCGTTTCGTCCTCGCGGTCTTCTTCAGGGCAAAAACAATGCAAACTGTTCTCATCCTTTGTTAGGTTGTAGCGTTGTGCAGATTCTCCTAATATTGTTGAGCAAATTGTGATTGTATCTGTTTTATTGCTTGAATGGTCAGACAAGTATTTGACGTGATTAGTTTGTCAAAAGATAGGTCACTAATATAGTTAGTGGGTGAGTCCAATGGAGGTTATCATCCATGTCATTCCATTAGTCACTTTCAGTTCAGGGTCGAGCCGGCGTGGTAGCGTGGCGTCCAATGTTCTTGAACCTCAATTGGACTCACCCACTAACTATATTAGTGACCTATCTTTTGACAAACTAATCACGTCAAATACTTGTCTGACCATTCAAGCAATAAAACAGATACAATTACAAATTGCTCAACAATATTAGGAGAATCTGCACAACGCTACAACCTAACAAAGGATGAGAACAGTTTGCATTGTTTTTGCCCTGAAGAAGTCCGGCGAGGACGAAACGCGTTGGCTACGGTTTTACCCTGTCTGAAAAAAGAAGTCTTAATTAAAGCATCTAAATAGAAAACACCTCTGCTGAATTGCCTTTTTTTCTCAAATTTGAGATTTGATTATGTAAAAGAATGTTTAAGACATAATAAGGATCACTTCTGGGAAAATATTATTAATTACTTTGCTAATTTGAATTAAGTGTACTGGACCACTGTGCTGGTTCACCAAAAAGTGCTTTGATGCCTCGTCAGGGGTAGTAAGCACTATATAAATGCAATTACAATTATTTCGCGAATTTTTACCCGCTTCTGTGCTACAATAAAAAGTTGCGTTATATTTCTGAAAACCTCTTCTTTGAAGACACTGTCACACCGGGTGAGTTTTATGTCATAGATAACTGCAGAGTTTCCAGGCCGCATGAGAGGGAAGAATAAAAGTGTCGCACCTTTTATTCCAGAGAGCGCACCAGGACGGGGTCACGCATGGGTTGGCCACAGAGGGGAGTTTGTCGTCCCCACTCACCTCGGATGAGATGCAGCCTCCGCCGCAGGTAGCTCTCGAAGGAGGTGTAGTCGCTGTACACCGTGTTCATGCCCACGCTGCGGCTCTCCAGCCAGTGCACGGTGGCCACCCCCCGGGCGCACACCTCCAGGGCCCGCACCTTCATCTGGCGGCCCAGCTCCACCACCACGTGCCCGCACAGCGCCTCTCCGCTGCGGTAGAGCCCGTTGGCGCTGCCCTCCAGCTCCACCGAGAAACTGCGCACCTTGTGGAACTGCATGTCTGCCTGGGGGGTCCTGGGTGGAGAGACGGTTGGGACAGAGAAGATCCCTGGGGTGGGATGTGGCCCGGGGTAGAGAAGTCACCTGGGGTGGAGCTGTCGTTTGCGGTGAAATGTGGCCTGGGTGGGGAGCTATAATCCAGTTTATCTATATGGTCAAATTGTGTGATCCTGGGCAAATGACCTTATCCGATGCAAACTGGTGCCTTTACCTCCAACACTTTACGAGTGTCAGGAATGGGAACACACTGTCTTTGGAAACAAGGCCACAAAAATCAGTGTCAATGCAAACTCTGCTACTTCCCAACTTCAATAATAGTTCTAAAATCCCATATCCTCCGGCGGAAATCTGCAGCTGCGGGTCGGGGCAGCTGCGGGTCGGTGCAATTTTAGGACGATGCAACACTGGTCGATACAACTATTGGTATATTCAACTACGGGACGATGCAGCTGCGGTTTGTTTCAGCCGTGGGTCGATGCAGATGCGGGATGATGCAGCGGGCAGTTATTGCTGGTTAATGCATCTGGCCGTCAGTGCAGTTATGCGCCGTTGTATTCGCAGTTCGATGCCGCCGTGGTTGTGTCGGAGTCGAATGCAGCTGTGGACACTCACGCAGCAGGGCCGGATCTCACCCCAGTGTCACGTCTTCCCTCCGGGCCTCGGAGGGGACCTGTCAGATCTGGGCGTGGAGCCCCCTTGGCAGAGGACTGGCACAGACACACCCCTCGAGGCTGGCAGCCTGCCCTCCCTCCCTCTGCCAGGCAGCCGAGCCCGGCCTGTGAACAGGCTGCTTGCACCCCAGACCCCCGCAGCTCCCGGCCCTCTGCGGCCGAGTTTGAAAGATGCAGCAGAGCTGACTGCTCCTTCTGGGCGGGCGGTGCCTTCGGGTTGTGACCATCTGTACTCGGCTCGTCTCTGCTTATCAGCCCAACCCACTGAGCGCCTCTGACTGACAGCAGCGGGCGACCAATGGGCGCCTGCGCAGAGCACACACCCACCCTGTGCTGTGGGGCGCGCCGGGAGTGCGCTGCAGGGAGGAGGAAGGCCTCCGACGGAGAGTTCTTAACTTAGTGCACTTTTAACAAGTCTGCACGGAATGAATAATTCATTTAAACGAAGTAACACCCTCGCATAACTTAAAGCGTTGTGTTTTATTACGTGATACTTACAGAAAACAGATAAGGCTGGTCAAAGGCCTACGTCAGGCCTTTCATACTGGGCAGCCTTTGCTGACCAGACCCCTGCCACTAAAAGCCCGGTAGGGCTGGGGCAGAAATAGCGAAGGCTGAGACAGTCACGTGTCAGGCTGGCGAGGGCCTGGTTCTACCCCAGCCTTACCCGCCTAATCATGAGATAGCTTACAGTGTTCACGTGCCTGCTGCAGAGCACTGCATGTACCCAGTGGATCGCACGTTCGAATTCGAGAAACATAGCACCGTGGGTTTCAGCGATGTTTAAGACACACTTCTGCAACTTTCAGTTCCTATAGTTAGTAGCTCAGAGGGTTATGTACCTGCTTCAACTATCATATTTGTGTTGTTTGTAGATTTTGTTTGAATATTAATGACCTAACTTCGTGGGTTTCAGCATTTTTAGGCAATCCTGGTGCAACCTGAAGCTATAATGTTTAACACCTTGCAGGGCTGATTCGAAGATTCATTGTTCTGGAGTCGATGAAATGTGTATGATTGGGTTTGGGTACTGGGTTGGACTGGCCAATATTGCAATCTGGAAGTGTCAGAGTGGCTGGTCTGACAGATCAGTGGATGGGCTGTGTTTTTTTGGGTGTAATGGCAGTGGTCGAAGTGGGGTGGATCTGAGGGGTACAACGAGCCCCTACCTTTTTAATTTTAGAAAGAATTCCCCTACTTTTTGTGAAAAGATAACCATCCCGGGAAGGTTAATTCCGAGAGCTGAAATGCTTCAGCTGAACAGGAAGGCAGGGAGTCTCCTCGCTGTGAAACCGAGGGCAAGGCAGACCGCTAAACAAGCCTTCCTGCCAGGGTGCTGCTGCCTGAAAGAAATGCAAATGTGCGCAACTGGTTAATTTGCAAATGGAATAGGTTCTTAGAAGCCAGAATGGCTTTAATTGACGGAATTCCTTGAAGCTTTCTGATGACACAGATGTATTCTGTTTAAGTGGTATTGTAAGGTAAGCTGTGAAGTGTGTGCTTTTAAAAGACAGTTATAAAATAAAAGTGTTTCCTGATGACACAGATGTATTCTTTCTACGTGGTATTATAAGGGAGCTACCAGCTAAGCTGTGAAATGTGTGTTTTTAAAAGACAATTATAAAAAAATGTTGACACTACGTCCAGCCTGGGTATTACTAACATCTATATTTTGAAAGCCTTTTGTAGCAGCCTAGCCTATACTGTGTGTAATGCAAGTTTACAAGAATGCCTTACATGTTCACAGTGCCTCTCTGTCACAAACTGGGACCTCGTAGCACTAAACATACACACATCACTAATCTCAACTACACCAACCAGGGGTCGATTCTGTGGCCCTCTGGTGCAGTGCATTAACTAATAGAGGTTTCATAATGTGCAATAGCGTATTTCCCACTGATTAACATAACTTTCATTTAATTTTAATTTAAGCTCTGTGTTATTTTACATGTAGTTACATGAAGGTGAAAGACCGAAAAAAGTTACAGAATCTTTTGTTTTTTTAGTCGTGCCTTTGACCACGCCCCCACACTCACTAACCCCGCCCCATTGCGTGCAGCATCAGAGTTCCCATACGTTTTTAAAGCACTTCGACCGCTGGTTCATGCCCCTGTTTCATGGTCTGCAGGGCCGGCTTTTACTGTTGATTTCCCTGATACTACCACAAACACTGCCTGCAGGGAGCTCAAATCCACGCAGACTCCCATACCTTGCAAAAGAGCTATATAACTTGTCTTTATTCGTGTAAAAATGCCCTGATTTGCAAATATGGGCCACTTTAGTAGCAATCTGAATCACTAATGGAGGCCACTTTTTATCTGGTGCCAGGATGTGTTTTCTACTCCAGTCTTACTATGTTTGGGTAGTGAGTACCAATGCAATTCTGCAGTTTCTAAGCACTGTAAATAACAAGGGTTAAAGTATTTGAATTTATTGGCACTCTACTTACCAATCTGAGAAGGATGAAAGGCTAAGTTGGCCTTGCCTGGACCTAGTCTCCGGACCTGCAGATCACCAAGAGTTCCCCTCTTTGAGCCATCCTGCGGCCTGCACACATGTGCCACATTATGTTGCATGTGCAAAGATCAGGCATGTTTTAGTTTCTCTTGAAGACAGAATGTTGCCTTCAGAGCAGCAAGACGCTGTGCTTTTCTCCCTTTGTTCCTCTGAAAATCATCACGGACTTCTTGTTTGTAAACTGTTGACATTTTTTAGAGATCGTGTGAAGTTTTCATATTTCTTTATCTCCTGGTCAACTTGTGGGCAGGAGTTCTCAAGGCCTGCTGAGTGTGGAGGAACAAGGAGCGAGTCTAGCTGTGCGGACACATCTTGTGACCAAAGACATCTCCAATTGCCTTCCAAGAGCAGGATTAATTTGAGCCCGTGGTTTCCGGTACTCGCAGCGGCACTTACTTGTCAACACCTGCACTTGTGACAGTCCACCACATGGTGGCGCTGTTTGTCGAATTTCAAATGAGCACAACAACAGTTGTTTAATAATTTAATATATGTTAAAAATTAGTAATACCTGCCGCCCAAGCCATTTTTATAGCTTTGGGGGCCTGGAATAGTCTGAATTGCCACACCTGTAGGTGTGTGATAGTTAGTAGGTGTGTGGGTACTCTCATTGGCAGGGCTGGCAGGGGCAATGGGTGGTGGAAGCTGCAGTGGCCTCCTGAGGAAGGGCCCGGCAGTTGTTTTTTTTTTTTTTTTTACAAATTAAGCATTGTCCTAGAGATGTAATTACAGACTGAGCTGTTGTCCTCCCCCCACCCCTTTTCACCCTTTCTTTTCACTGATCACAGCTATAATCCAGATTCAGGGCCGTAAATATAGTCACTTCGGCTACACTGGTCCCACTGGCCTTGAATGCGACGCCTGTCCGTGTCACCTCTGACCCCATTCATTTATTACCCTGTGACTGGGGTGCGAGACCTGGGAAAAATAGTGTGGGCACTGACCCCCATATTTAATTGACCATTACGTCACAGCTAGTGACGTCACAGCAAGTAATGTTGAACCCTTAAACTATTCCCCTCTTAAATTTGAACCGGCCTCTTGTACAAAAACAACCACCGCGCATAGTCTTGCAGAAATATGAAAAGAACATTTTTGGTTTGTTTTATATTTTTGTAAACCACGTGCAGGTTTTCTACATCAGTGTGTAATGGAGCTCGGAAAGAGACATGAAGTTGTTATTACACCCTTAAACTATGTTTAGAGAGGAAACACGATGCCCGGGTGTATTTTTTTGAACAGTCAAACCTGCTGTGAATGGATGTTTGCCTTCTCTGGCGCTCTTTGGCCGGCTTCAAAGCGCTGCCCACCTGCAGCTCGATAGGAGGTGGACGTGTTGACGGTGTGAGGTTCTCTCTTACTCCTCAGATAAGAGACTCAAGCAACCTCCACTGGGCCCATCTCACACATACAGGGGGTGCTGCCAGCGGGAGGGGGAGGGTTTGAAAACAGCCCTAGTGCAGGGTTACACGCGGACAGTATTTCCAAATGCGAGCAGCTGCAGGGCTGGGGCGCACATCTGCGTACCCTGAAGGTGTTATTATCCCTAGCTCCACATCTGCGTACCCTGAAGGTGTTATTATCCCTAGCTCCACATCTGCGTACCCTGAAGGTGTTATTATCCCTAGCTCCACATCTGCGTACCCTGAAGATGTTATTATGCCCAACACCACATTTACGTACCCTGAAGGTGTTATTATCCTAGCTCCACATCTACGCACCCTGAAGGTGTTATTATCCATAGCTCCACATCTACGTACCCTGAAGATGTTATTATTCCTAAGGTATTAAGGTAGAGACATAGATGGTCTTTGCGGGATAACATCACAAGATAGAGATGCAATAAAAGGATTCTCTATACTAACATATAAGAACGAAGGATAATCCTGTGCTGTTTTTGTTGTTTTTGTTATGGTAAATACAGGGCCACAGTATTAATGGTGGTCATTTAGAACCGTCTCTGTATGAGAACAATGAACATAGCGTGTACTAAGGTCGCACACTTAGACTGAATTGATGTGCAATAAGATACAGTGTCCGTGGGTATATCAGTAGTAGTGCTTTGGATAGAGGATAGTGACGTGAACTTCCAGCGACGTCAGTGCTCATACACACTCCAAGATGGCCGCTATCTGTAAGGAATTAAGGTAGATAGTGTCCTTTTTCAGTTTTGACAATGAATACGGACGAGCCCGAGACGCACCCTAGTTGGGGGAGTGGCCTATTTATGAGCGCCAATTAACATCCCCGTTATAAGAGAAGAAAGTTGGTGTGCGAGATATCGACGGAGGACCTAAGTGAGGGATTGAAGCATCACGGTTCTTTGGAGTAGTAAGTTGATTATAAGAGGGTCATGGTCGCTATCTGTTTTGCCTCTCTAGAAAGTTTTAAATTTTTACGGCGCATAATCGATGAAGGCTGCTAATGAAAAGCGGGATATTTTACCCGGGTATTACTTGTGTCCTGGGTTGTATAAAGAATTTTGGCATCCCCCAGGGTTTTGACTCTATCAGGATATATAATTTTTAGTAATACGTTTGAAAGTTAATGAGAGCGGTGGGGTGGAGTAGGATTTTCTTACAGATTCAAAAAAGGAAAATACCATTGGATTACAATGAAGTATTATCTCTGTTTTGTCCTCCTCTTATCCTGTGTCTTTCAGAGTGTGACTTTAAGAACACGGCCCCACGAAGGTCCCGGGTTGGGAGATTTTCTTATAAACCCGTGTGAGTTCTGTGTAATAAATTCAATTAGAATGCCTTTTCAAACTAGTGAGTGAGTAGAGTAACTTGACAGGTTGACGTTTGTGTAAGGGTGAGATAACCTTGATTACAACGCTTAGGGAGCCGGTTAACCATGAATACCACACTAAGGGAGTCTGTTAAGGGGTACACGCATGGTGTTGCGCATCTGTGAGGGTTTTTACTGGGTGTGGAGTAGGGAGCTTTTGATGAGTCCCTTGATGTGTGTATATGGATACATGCACACTTTTAATTTGATGCCTACTGTTGGCATTATAGAGGATGAGACATTGCAGCATTTTGTGAAGGAATAAGGGAGCAGAACAGTAATTGTCTGCATGATTTCTTTTTACAGGAATCTGTTCCCTCTCGGAAATTTCCCAGAGGGGTTTATCTGACAGGATTTTGTAACCTGTGGAAGTAAGGTAACAACTCCGAATTGGGGGTGAAGACCTGGTAACGTGGGACCTACACCCTGATGAATGCCAGTACGACCCTGTTGGGCGAGAATCAATGGCAGAAACATGTTGGTTAATGCAGTAGGGAGACAGGGGCCTTTACCTCCCCTAATATCCCGCCGTGTGGTTTTTAATACTACCAAGGGGTTACTTGAATAAAGACTGGTGGCAGTTTCCCCTAGGTTGTTTTAATTGTGTGTGTCTGCACTCTTTGGTCCCTTCTAAAGGGAACACTTTTTCCTTTATATCCCTTTATTGTGGGTTTATTTAGGTGTATTGTTTTGTCACCTTTTCTGTACCCTCACCACTTTTGTCTTCTCGTAGACATTTAAAATAATTGCGCTCCGTCTTTGGTGTTGGTCTGCACCAAGACGTCAGATGCGGCCCTATGATGAAGCATGACACTGCAAAGTGTGTGAGGGCAGTATTAAGACAAGTGTTGTCTTTCCCTGTTTGTTTTCCTTCTTATGTATTTCATCCTCTGGTTGTTATTTTGTAATATTGATAGTAAAAACGCTGTCTATACCGCCGCTCCTACAGTTGTAGCATAAGGAGTGGTTTTGGTTATAGTCCTTCTCTGTTAAGTGAGTTTTCATTGATGGTAGGGGAGTCAGAGGAGGTTTTTTCTTTCCCTAGTCTCTCTTTTTGTGATTTTATTATTCCTAACTCCACATCCACGTACCCTAAAGATCTTATTATTCCTAGCTCCACATCTACGCACCCTGAAGATTTTGTTATCCCCAACTTCACATCTACGTACCCTGAAGATGTTATTATCCCTAACTCCACATCTACTTACCCTGAAGATGTTATTATCCCTAACTCCACATCTACGTACCCTGAAGATTTTGTTATCCCCAACTCCACATCTACGCACCCTGAAGGTGTTATTATCCCTAGCTCCACATCTACATACTCTGAAGGTGTTATTATCCCTAGCTCCACATCTGCGTACCCTGAAGATGTTATTATGCCCAACACATCTGCATACCCTCAAGATGATATTATCCCTAGCTCCACATCTGCGTACCCTGAAGATGTTATTATGCTCAACACCACATCTACGTACCCTGAAGGTGTTATTATCCCTAGCTCCACATCTACGTACCCTGAAGATCTTATTATTCCTAGCTTCACATCTACGTACCCTGAAGATGTTATTATTCCTAACTCCACATCTACGTACCCTGAAGTTCTTATTATTCCTAGCTTCACATCTACGTACCCTGAAGATGTTATTATTCCTAGCTCCACATCTATGCACCCTGAAGGTGTTATTATCCCTAGCTCCACATCTACACACCCTGAAGATGTTATTATTCCCAACACCACATCTGCGTACCCTGAAGATTTTGTTATCCCCAACTCCACATCTACGTACTCTGAAGATGTTATTATTCCCTAACTCCACATCTACGTACCCTGAAGATCTTATTATTCCTAGCTCCACATCTACGCACCCTTAAGGTGTTATTATCCCTAGCTCCACATCTACGCACCCTGAAGATGTTATTATTCCCAACACCACATCTGCGTACCCTGAAGATTTTGTTATCCCCAACTTCACATCTACGTACCCTGAAGATGTTATTATCCCTAACTCCACATCTACTTACCCTGAAGATGTTATTATCCCTAACTCCACATCTGCATACCCTGAAGATGTTATTATGCCCAACACCACATCTGCATACCCTGAAGATGTTATTATCCCTAGCTCCACATCTGCGTACCCTGAAGATGTTATTATGCCCAACACCACATCTGCATACCCTGAAGATGTTATTATCCCTAGCTCCACATCTGCGTACCCTGAAGATGTCATTATGCCCAACACCACATCTACGTACCCTGAAGGTGTTATTATTCCTAGCTCCACACCTACGTACCCTGAAGATCTTATTATTCCTACCTTCCCATCTATGTACCCTGAAGATGTTATTATTCCTAACTCCACATCTACGTACCCTGAAGATCTTATTATTCCTAGTTCCACATCTACGCACCCTGAAGGTGTTATTATCCCTAGCTCCACATCTACGCACCCTGAAGATGTTATTATTCCCAACACCACATCTGCGTACCCTGAAGATTTTATCCCCAACTCCACATCTACGTACCCTGAATATGTTATTATCCCTAACTCCACATCTACGTACCCTGAAGATGTTATTATTCCTTACTCCACATCTATGTATCCTGAAGATCTTATTATTCCTAGCTCCACATCTACGTACCATGAAGATGTTATTATCCCTAGCTCCACATCTACGTACCCTGAAGATGTTATTATGCCCAATACCACATCTGCATACCCTGAAGATGTTATTATCTCTAGCTCCACATCTGCGTACCCTTAAGATGTTACTATTCCCAACTCCACATCTACGTACCCTGAAGATGTTATTATCCCTAGCTCCACATCTACGCACCCTGAAGATGTTATTATCCTTAGCTCCACATCTACGTACCCTGAAGGTGTTATTATCCATAGCTCCATATCTACGTACCCTGAAGATCTTATTATTCATAGCTCCACATCTACGCACCCTGAAGGTGTTATTATCCCTAGCTCCACATCTACGCACCCTGAAGATGTTATTATTCCCAACACCATATATGCATACCCTGAAGATTTTGTTATCCCCAACTCCACATCTACGTACCCCGAATATGTTATTATCCCCAACTACACATCTACGTACCCTGAAGATGTTATTATTCCCCACACCACATCTGCGTACCCTGAAGATGTTATTCCCAACACCACATCTGCGTATCCTGAAGATGTTATTATTCCCAACACCACATCTGCGTACCCTGAAGATGTTATCCCTAACTCCACATCTGCATACCCTGAAGATGTTACTATTCCCAACTCCACATCTACGTACCCTGAAGATGTTATTATTCCCAACTCCACATCTACGTACCCTGAAGATGCTATTATCCCTAACTCCACATCTACGTACCCTGAAGATGTTATTATTCCCAACACCACATCTGCATACCCTGAAGATGTTATTATCCCTAACTCCACATCTGCGTACCCTGAAGATGTTATTATTCCCAACACCACATCTGCGTACCCTGAAGATGCTATTATCACTAACTCCACATCTGCGTACCCTGAAGTTGTTAATATTCCTAACTCCACATCTACGCACCCTGAAGGTGTTATTATTCCTAGCTCCAGATCTACGTACCCTGAAAATGTTTTTATCCCTAACTCCAAATCTACGTACCCTGAAGATGCTATTATCCCTAACTCCACGTCTACATACCCTGAAGATGCTATTATCCCTAACTCCACGTCTACGTACCCTGAAGATATTATTCCCAACTCCACATCTGCGTACCCTGAAGATGCAATTATTACTAACTCCACATCTCCGCACCCTGAAGATGTTATTATTCCCAACTCCACATCTACGTACCCTGAAGATGCTATTATCCCTAACTCCACATCTACGTACCCTGAAGATGTTATTATTCCCAACACCACATCTGCGTACTCTGAAGATGTTATTATCCCTAACTCCACATCTGCGTACCCTGAAGATGTTACTATTCCCAACACCACATCTGTGTACCCTGAAGATGCTATTATCCCTAACTCCACATCTGCGTACCCTGAAGTTGTTAATATTCCTAACTCCACATCTACGCACCCTGAAGGTGTTATTATTCCTAGCTCCACATCTACGTACCCTGAAAATGTTTTTATCCCTAACTCCAAATCTACGTACCCTGAAGATGCTATTATCCCGAACTCCACGTCTACATACCCTGAAGATGCTATTAGCCTTAACTCCACGTCTACATACCCTGAAGATGTTATTATCCCTAGCTCCACATCTACGTACCCTGAAGGTGTTGTTATGCCCAACACCACATCTGCATACCCTGAAGATGTTATTATCCCTAGCTCCACATCTGCGTACCCTGAAGATGTTATTATGCCCAACACCACATCTGCATACCCTGAAGATTTTATTATCCCTAGCTCCACATCTGCGTACCCTGAAGATGTTATTATGCCCAACACCACATCTACGTACCCTGAAGGTGTTATTATCCCTAGCTCCACATCTACGTACCCTGAAGATCTTATTATCCCTAGCTCCACATCTACGCACCCTGAAGATGTTATTATTCCCAACACCACATCTGCGTACCCTGAAGATTTTGTTATCCCCAACTCCACATCTACGTACCCTGAAGATGTTATTATCCCTAACTCCACATCTACGTACCCTGAAGATGTTATTATCCCTAACTCCACATCTACTTACCCTGAAGATGTTATTATCCCTAACTCCACATCTGCATACCCTGAAGATTTTGTTATCCCCAACTCCACATCTACGCACCCTGAAGGTGTTATTATCCCTAGCTCCACATCTACGTACTCTGAAGGTGTTATTATACCTAGCTCCACATCTGCGTACCCTGAAGATGTTATTATGCCCAACACCACATCTGCATACCTTCAAGATGTTATTATCCCTAGCTCCACATCTGCATACCCTGAAGATGTTATTATGCCCAACACCACATCTACGTACCCTGAAGGTGTTATTATCCCTAGCTCCACATCTACGTACCCTGAAGATCTTATTATTCCTAGCTTCACATCTACGTAACCTGAAGATGTTATTATTCCTAACTCCACATCTACGTACCCTGAAGTTCTTATTATTCCTAGCTCCACATCTACGCACCCTGAAGGTATTATTATCCCTAGCTCCACATCTACGCACCCTGAAGATGTTATTATTCCCAACACCACATCTGCGTACCCTGAAGATTTTGTTATCCCCAACTCCACATCTACGTACCCTGAAGATGTTATTATCCCTAACTCCACATCTACGTACCCTGAAGATGTTATCCCTAACTCCACATCTGCGTACCCTGAAGATTTTGTTATCCCTCCACATCTACATACCCTGAACATTTTGTTATCCCCAACTCCACATCTATGCACCCTGAAGGTGTTATTATCCCTAGCTCCACATCTCCGTACCCTGAAGGTGTTATTATCCCTAGCTCCACATCTCCGTACCCTGAAGATATTATTCCCAACTCCACATCTGCGTACCCTGAAGATGCTATTATTCCTAACTCCACATCTCCGTACCCTGAAGATGTTATTATTCCCAACTCCACATCTACGTACCCTGAAGATGCTATTATCCCTAACTCCACATCTACGTACCCTGAAGATGTTATTATTCCCAACACCACATCTGCGTACCCTGAAGATGTTGTTATCCCTAACTCCACATCTACTTACCCTGAAGATGTTATTATCCCTAACTCCACATCTGCGTACCCTGAAGATGTTATTATCCCTAACTCCACATCTGCGTACCCTGAAGATGTTATTATTCCCAACACCACATATGTGTACCCTGAAGATGCTATTATCCCTAACTCCACATCTGTGTACCCTGAAGTTGTTAATATTCCTAACTCCACATCTACGCACCCTGAAGGTGTTATTATTCCTAGCTCCACATCTACGTACCCTGAAAATGTTTTTATCCCTAACTCCAAATCTATGTACCCTGAAGATGCTATTATCCGTAACTCCACGTCTACATACCCTGAAGATGCTATTATCCCTAACTCCACGTACCCTGAAGATGTTATTATCCCTAACTCCAAATCTACGTACCCTAAAGATGCTATTATCCCTAACTCCACATCTACATACCCTGAAGATGCTATTATCCCTAACTCCACGTCTACATACCCTGAAGATGCTATTATCCCTAACTCCACGTCTACATACCCTGAAGATGCTATTATCCCTAACTCCACGTCTACATACCCTGAAGATGCTATTATCCCTAACTCCACGTCTACGTACCCTGAAGATGTTTTTATCCCTAACTCCAAATCTACGTACCCTGAAGATGCTATTATCCCTAATTCCACGTCTACATACCCTGAAGATGCTATTATCCCTAACTCCACGTCTACGTACCCTGAAGATGTTATTGTCCCTAACTCCACATCTACGTACCCTGAAGATGCTATTCTCCCTAAGTCCACGTACCCTGAAGATGTTATTATCCCTAACTCCACATCTATGTACCTTGAAGATATATACACTCTGCAGGTACACCTATGCGGAGTTAGGTCTAGAAAATCTGGATTTACCTGTTGATATTGTTTTTTAGTATTTTGTCCTTGACATCGCGTCCCATCGATTTTCTGCGGTCGATATTCAAGGTGCACGCCGTCTTTCTGATGCTTCCTATTGCTTTGTTATATAACAACATCATTGAATTGAATTAATAAAAAGAGCTGCTATGCCCCGATAGTTGGATAAGGGAAGGACGAGGTAGAACAAGCAGACGCCCACGGTGACCCAGTTCCAGTCACAGCTGGGGACAGTTCCTGGAAGGGAGCTGGTGCCCCAGAGGAGCGCTCCTACTGGAAGCCGCTCCCCCGCACCCTACCTGCAACAGATGGTGTTTGTGCGCCACATGTACCTGCGTACACATCCAGTAATGTACCCAGTGCCCTGGGGTCCAATAAACAATCAGGGCTCACCATGGGAACTCACGCCAGGTGTGCGTGCGTAAACACTCCAGGCTCCACCCCCTACAGCAAGCAGGGAGAAAACTATAAGAAATATTGCAGTGGGCAAAATGTGCAGGGAGAGGTCTGAAGGGAGGGAGTTTACCCAACAGTGGACCCGGCGTTGTGTGATTGTTCAACATTGACACACATATGACGTGGTGGTGCAAAAGTGATGGTGTGTAAACTATAATACTGACAAGCACATTGTGTGTTGTGTGACAGTGATACTCACATGTGCTCCTTTCACATTGTATGACATTATGTTGGTGACTTGAATAGTGCTTTACCCCACTCAAGGGTTGCCCAAAGTACTGTGCATGATGAACAGGGCTGACGGAAAGTGGGACAGGGAGAGAGGGGACAAGATTGAGAAAGAAGGATAGATTCAAAGGGGGCTTGGATGGCTTGGTGTTTGCCAAAGCACTAGAAGTAGTGAATGGTGATATTTACACTTTATGACACAACAACAATAATGCTACACTATATGATACAATGACAGTGAAGTTTACACTGTGATATTCTTAAAGAAACGTGCACTAGGTGATACTGTAATGGTGATGTTTACAATCTATGATACAACAACAATAATGCAACACAATGTGATAATGTAACAGTGAAGTTTACACTGATATTCGTCAAGAAACATGCACTAGGTGATACTGTAATGGTGATGTTTACACTCTGATACTACAAGAATAATGCTACACTGTGGGATACTGTAACAGTGAAGTTTACACTGTGCTATCGTTGAAGAAATGTGCACTCGTTGATACCGTAATGGTGATGTTTACACTCTATAAGACTACAACAATAATACTACACTGTGTGATACTGTAACAGTAAAGTTGACACAATGCTATTCTTAAAGAAACGCACACTAGGTGATGCTGTAATGGTGATACCTTTTTTCCTCTTCTATCCTTCCGAATCGAAATAACTGACTAACCTTTCCACCACTTTAATTACTTTCATATTTCACTATACTAATTCAACACTAATCCTTTATGGGTCCCGGAGTAGCGTGCTACTTGCCGAAAAAAGCGCTTCGACACCTCGTCAGGGGTAGTAAGCGCTATATAAGTGCAATTACAATACAATACAATATATACACTCTACGATACTACAGCAGTAGTGCTAGACTGTGATACTGTAACAGTAAAGTTTACACAGTGCTAATGTTAGCTAAATGTGCACTCGGTGATACCGTAATGGTGATGTTTACACTCTATAAGACTACAACAATAATACTACACTGTGTGATACTGTAACAGTAAAGTTGACACAAGGCTATTCTTAAAGAAACGCACACTAGGTGATGCTGTAATGGTGATATATACACTCTATGATACTACAGCAGTAGTGCTAGACTATGTGATGATACTGTAACAGTGAAGTTTACACAGTGCTATCGTTAGCTAAATGTGCACTAGGGGATACTGTAATGGTGATGTTTACACTCTATAAGACTACAACAATAATGCTACACTGTGTGATACTGTAACAGTAAAGTTGACACAATGCTATTCTTAAAGAAACGCACACTAGGTGATGCTGTAATGGTGATATATACACTCTATGATACTACAGCAGTAGTGCTAGACTAAGTGATACTGTAACAGTAAAGTTTACACAGTGCTATTGTTAGCTAAATGTGCACTCGTTGATACCGTAATGGTGATGTTTACACTCTATAAGACTACAACAATAATACTACACTGTGTGATACTGTAACAGTAAAGTTGACACAAGGCTATTCTTAAAGAAACGCACACTAGGTGATGCTGTAATGGTGATATATACACTCTATGATACTACAGCAGTAGTGCTAGACTATGTGATGATACTGTAACAGTGAAGTTTACACAGTGCTATCGTTAGCTAAATGTGCACTAGGGGATACTGTAATGGTGATGTTTACACTCTATAAGACTACAACAATAATGCTACACTGTGTGATACTGTAACAGTAAAGTTGACACAATGCTATTCTTAAAGAAACGCACACTAGGTGTTGCTGTAATGGTGATATATACACTCTATGATACTACAGCAGTAGTGCTAGACTATGTGATATTGTAACAGTAAAGTTTACACAGTGCTATCGTTAGCTAAATGTGCACTCTTTGATACCGTAATGGTGATGTTTACACTCTATAAGACTACAACAATAATACTACACTGTGTGATACTGTAACAGTAAAGTTGACACAATGCTATTCTTAAAGAAACGCACACTAGGTGATGCTGTAATGGTGATATATACATTCTATGATACTACAGCAGTAGTGCTAGACTATGTGATACTGTAACAGTAAAGTTTACACAGTGCTATCGTTAGCTAAATGTGCACTAGGGGATACTGTAATGGTGATGTTTACACTCTATAAGACTACAACAATAATGCTACACTGTGTGATACTGTAACAGTAAAGTTGACACAATGCTATTCTTAAAGAAACGCACACTAGGTGATGCTGTAATGGTGATATATACACTCTATGATACTACAGCAGTAGTGCTAGACTATGTGATGATACTGTAACAGTGAAGTTTACACAGTGCTATCGTTAGCTAAATGTGCACTAGGGGTTACTGTAATGGTGATGTTTACACTATGATGCTACAATATTACTGCTAAACTATGCTATTGTTAAAGAAATGCACACTACTTGTTCTGTAATAGTGATGTTTGCATTCTATGATACTACTACAATAAGGCTACACTGTGATACTGTGACACTGAAGTTTACATGGTGCTATTGTTAAAGAATCGCGCACTCGTTGATACTGTTATGGTGATGTTTACACTCTATGATACTACAACAATAATGCTACACTGTGATACTGTAACACTGACCAATGGGTCAATCACCCATCTGTCAGGACTCAACTCCCTGCCCTTCTGTAATATTAATTGAACACACTTTTAAGTGCTCTGAAGTAACTGAAAGGAGGTGCACAGCACTTTATAAAACATTAATAAAAACATACTCTCTCCACCCCAACAATTCATTGACATACCTGCTCATATCTGCCTGTGCACTATGAGTTCAGATCTACCATTGAGAGCCCCATTTCTGTATTACCTTGATTCATTCTTACATTGGGTTAAACCACACGGTCGGGCACTAAAGCACATTCTCAGAATGGATGGCATGCTACATATTGGTGCCATTTTTGGTTGGAAGAGAGTTGTATCTGTAGTACATTGTGTAGGAAGTGTTAGGGTGTTGTGTGTGAGTGACAAGATACATACTTTTTTCTTTTCATTGGACACAGCACCCGGCTGTGAGAAGGAGGAAGAAGTGTGTGAGGTAAACTCACAAATGATGGTTGTAATTTGTGACAATTGTAGTTTACTCCTGTGTCAACTTCAGGGTTCTGATTACGCTTTAGATTAGTGAATGTTCTCCTTACACTTTAGATTAGTGAATGTTGTCATTACGCTTTAGATTAGCGAGTGCTTTCATTACGCTTTAGATTAGTGAGTGTTCTCATTACGCGTTAGATTAGTGAGTGTTCTCATTACGCTTTAGATTAGTGAGTGTTCTCCTTACGCGTTAGATTAGTGAATGTACTCATTACGCGTTAGATTAGTGAGTGTTCGCATTACGCTTTAGATTAGGGAGTGTTCTCATTACGCTTTAGATTAGTGAATGTTCTCATTACGCTTTAGATTAGTGAGTGCTCTCATTACGCTTTATATTAGTGAATGTTCTCATTACGCTTTATATTAGTGAATGTTCTCATTACGCCTTAGAATAGTGTGTGTTCTCATTACGCTTTAGATTAGGGAGTGTTCTCATTACGCTTTAGATTAGTGAATGTTCTCATTACGCTTTAGAATAGTGTGTGTTCGCATTACGCTTTAGATTAGGGAATGTTCTCATTACGCGTTAGATTAGTGAATTCTCATTACGCTTTAGATTAGTGAGTGTTCTCATTACGCTTTAGATTAGTGAATGTTCTCATTACGCTTTAGATTAGTGAGTGTTCTTATTACGCTTTAGATTAGTGAATGTTCTCATTACACTTTAGATTAGTGAGTGTTCTCATTACGCTTTAGATTAGTGAGTGTTCTCATTACGCTTTAGATTAGTGAGTGTTCTCATTACACTTTAGGTTAGTCAATATTCTCATTACGCTTTAGATTAGTGAGTGTTCCTATTACGCATTAGATTAGTGAATGTTCTAATTATGCTTTAGATTCGTGAATATTCTCATTACGCTTTAGATTAGTGTGTGTTCTCATTACGCTTTAGATTAGTGAATGTTTTCATTACGCTTTAGATTAGTGAGTGCTTTCATTACGCTTTAGATTAGGGAATGTTCTCATTATGCTTTAGATTAGTGAGTGCTCTCATTACGCTTTAAATTAGTGAGTGTTCTTATTGCGCATTAGATTAGTAAATGTTCAAATTACGCTTTAGATTAGTGAATGTTCTCATTACGCTTTAGATTAGTGAGTGTTCTCATTACGCTTTAGATTAGTGAATGTTCTCATTACGCTTTAGATTAGTGAGTGTTCTCATTACGCTTTAGATTAGTGAATGTTCTCATTACACTTTAGGTTAGTCAATATTCTCATTACGCTTTAGATTAGTGAGTGTTCCTATTACGCATTAGATTAGTGAATGTTCTCATTACGCTTTAGATTAGTGAATGTTCTCATTACGCTTTAGATTAGTGAGTGCTCTCATTATGCTTTAGATTAGTGAGTGTTCTTATTACGCTTTAGATTAGTGAATATTCTCATTACGCTTTAGATTAGTGAGTGTTCTCATTACACTTTAGATTAGTGAGTGTTCTCATTACGCTTTTGATTAGTGAATGTTCTCATTACGCTTTAGATCAGTGAGTGTTCTCATTACACTTTAGATTAGTGAGTGTTCTCATTACGCTTTTGATTAGTGAATGTTCTCATTACGCTTTTGATTAGTGAATGTTCTCATTACGCTTTAGATTAGTGAGTGTTCTCATTACGCTTTAGATTAGTGAATGTTCTCATTACACTTTAGGTTAGTCAATATTCTCATCACGCTTTAGATTAGTGAGTGTTCCTATTACGCATTAGATTAGTGAATGTTCTCATTACGCTTTAGATTAGTGAATGTTCTCATTACGCTTTAGATTAGTGAGTGCTCTCATGCTTTAGATTAGTGAGTGTTCTTATTACGCTTTAGATTAGTGAATATTCTCATTACGCTTTAGATTAGTGAGTGTTCTCATTACGCTTTTGATTAGTGAGTGTTCTCATTACGCTTTAAATCAGTGAGTGTTCTCATTACACTTTAGATTAGTGAGTGTTCTCATTACGCTTTTGATTAGTGAATGTTCTCATTACGCTTTTGATTAGTGAATGTTCTCATTACGCTTTAGATCAGTGAGTGTTCTCATTACACTTTAGATTAGTGAGTGTTCTCATTACACTTTAGATTAGTGAGTGTTCTCATTACACTTTAGATTAGTGAGTGTTCTCATTACACTTTAGATTAGTGAGTGTTCTCATTATGCTTTTGATTAGTGAATGTTCACATTATGCTTTAGATTAGTGAGTGTTCTCATTACGCTTTAGATTAGTGAATGTTCACATTACGCTTTAGATCAGTGAATGTTCTCATTACGCTTTAGATTAGTGAGTGCTTTCATTACGCTTTAGATTAGTGAATGTTCTCATTACGCTTTAGATTAGTGAGTGCTCTCATTATGCTTTAGATTAGTGAGTGTTCTTATTACGCTTTAGATTAGTGAATATTCTCATTATGCTTTAGATTAGTCAGTGTTCTCATTACACTTTAGATTAGTGAGTGTTCTCATTACGCTTTTGATTAGTGAATGTTCTCATTACGCTTTAGATCAGTGAGTGTTCTCATTACACTTTAGATTAGTGAGTGTTCTCATTACGTTTTTGATTAGTGAATGTTCACATTATGCTTTAGATTAGTGAGTGTTCTTATTACGCTTTAGATTAGTGAATATTCTCATTACGCTTTAGATTAGTCAGTGTTTTCATTACACTTTAGATTAGTGAGTGTTCTCATTACGCTTTTGATTAGTGAATGTTCACATTATGCTTTAGATTAGTGAGTGTTCTTATTACGCTTTAGATTAGTGAGTGTTCTCATTACGCTTTAGATTAGTCAGTGTTCTCATTACACTTTAGATTAGTGAGTGTTCTCATTACGCTTTAGATTAGTGAATATTCTCATTACGCTTTAGATTAGTCAGTGTTCTCATTACACTTTAGATTAGTAGGTGTTCTCATTACGCTTTTGATTAGTGAATGTTCACATTATGCTTTAGATTAGTGAGTGTTCTCATTACGCTTTAGATCAGTGAGTGTTCTCATTACGCTTTAGATTAGTGAGTGTTCTCATTACGCTTTTGATTAGTGAATGTTCTCATTACGCTTTAGATTAGTGAGTGTTCTCATTACGCTTTAGATTAGTGTGTGTTCTCATTACGCTTTAGATCAGTGAATGTTCTCATTGCGCTTTAGATTAGTGAGTGTTCTCATTACGCTTTTGATTAGTGAATGTTCTCATTACGCTTTAGATCAGTGAGTGTTCTCATTACACTTTAGATTAGTGAGTGTTCTCATTACGCTTTTGATTAGTGAATGTTCTCATTACGCTTTAGATTAGTGAGTGTTCTCATTACACTTTAGAAGCCTCTTCTGAACCTATCGACAATGGTTGGAGTGACCAATGAGTGGAGGATCTCTTCAGCCACTGAACTGTCTGCCCTTGAGTAGGTAATTTCATTGGGTTGAAATTATTTTCTTAGCGAAGGCTGGGGCAACCTCCAAGATGCATATTAAATGTATCTATTGGCAACACTAAGAGAGACTTCTGTACGCCCAGACAAAACTTGGTACCCTAACCCACGCTTTCCTCACAGTGAAGGATTCCTTTCTGTAAGAGCACTTCCTGGATGAGATAGATCCATCATCAGCCAGGAGGCTGTTTCTACAGTTTCGCTGTTGGGCATTGCCCCTGCATTCCTATACTGCAAGATGGGCGCAAGCTCCCAGGGCAGAGGGTTTGCGGTACCCATCCTGTGGCAATACAAGAGGAACGCTTGAGCATGGGACTTTAAAAAAATATAAATCGGAAGTATCTGTTTTCCCATTGACTTATATTGAAGCAAATGCAATTTCAGGCAGGAGACAGCCAAAATAAAGCCATTTTTGGCTTAAAAAAGAAGGAGCCTCCCGCCAGAATCGGGCTTTTTGGCATGCATGCAATTTGGCCCCATCGAAGTCATGAAGAGTAAACTAAATGTTCTTAAGGGGATTCAAAACAAGTGTTCGTGCGCACATTGCGTGGTGCCACGCCAAGCATGCTGACGTATGTGATGGTCGCCTCTGTCATGACACCGAGTGGAAAGCAGGGACTGTGTGGGACAGATAAGGCGGCGTCCGTTGTGAAGCAAGTGCAGCCTTATCAGGGCTCAGGGGAAGGAGGCAGCACGGCGGAGTGTGCGTGCTCGTCTCTGAATGCACAAATACTAGATCTTAAGCTTAATTACCTCCTCCAATCCATGATTCTTTTTGGCATTCTGGGACCTGTAGTCCTGGTATTATTGTGAGATCAACAAGACTTCAAGTCCCAGAATGCAAATAAAGTACCCCAGACAAAAGCTGCTAAGTCGCATATGGACCTGAGTAACCTGCAAGGATTGTGAGAGCTCGCGACTCTGCTTCATTTAAACTACGGTCCCACTTGCCCTCACCCCCCTGCCACTCCTGCTCAAGGTTCCTGGTCACCCCGGGCCAGTGTTACCCCTCTCCAGCACTAGTCCAGCTCCAACCCTTCCTAGCACCTGATTGCGTTCGTGGGACAATATACAGCACAAGAGGGGAGAGAGGTCCCATTGACCTATTTTTTCATCCTCCCTATCAATCAATACAACACGAAAAAAGGGATAAAGTACCAATTTACGTGGCATGCTTCATCATCGGGCATTCCCACACCTAAACTCTTGCAGGGTTCAGTGGGCTACAACCAGCATTGTGGGAGCAAGAGCTTCAAGTATATTTTTAAGGGAGGAACACAATTCCCTCAGTGCCAGAGGAAAGAAAAGGAAAGTTAAAACAGTCTTCGGCATTCCAATATATATTCATTTTATTCTTGGTTACCTTAACTGGATTGAAAACTAAGTAACAATGATGGACTGGGGATGAAAGGACCCTTCCATCAGTTTTTAGGTCGAGCCTCGAGTAGCGCGCAAGCGCTGCACTGCGAGACTTTAAGTTAGGGGGTTTCGAAAGCTGACCAGACGCTCGTGCGTCATGGCCTTTTCCCTGCGGTTACGCGCGCGGCAGACATCTGTTTCCAATTATCGTGCCCAGACGCGGGCGCGATAATTGGAAACACATGCTGGCCGTGCGGGGAAAGGCCATGACGCACGCAGCGTCTGGTCAGCTTTCAAAGCCCAGGCTGCCGCGCGGTCCTCTTTCACTTTCGGGACCGGACCGCGCTTGTTATTAACTACTTCTCAGCATTCAATCCCTGCTGGAAAATTGGAGAAGCGCCTTTTTCATGACTGCCGATGACTTCATCTTTCCAGGCTGTTGTGACATCCCTCACCTAAGATAGGTCACAAGTGCCCCCTAATGTTCACCCTCCCATAGCTATCCCTTTAAAGAGCTGCTTCAAACTTTAAACTCACAAAGTTAATGAACATTAACAAAGGTGGCTGTAAAAACACTGAAAATAGGTTTTTCGGGAGACCATCCCACAAGGACCTACTTTTAGACTAAGAATTCTCCTGGGGAAAGGCGTTTGCAAGAACAGCTTCCCGCACAGGTGAATTTGCCGTGAGGTTCACCCTTCCTTGGCGCAGAAGAGGCTTGCAAAGTTCACCCCTCGGAGTGCAAAGCTTGTGAACCTCACAGAGCTTCGCTGAAAGTTTAATTTGCACACCCCACATATGGACACAGGGGTCTGGTACCCAGAGAGTGCGCGCACCCTGTGATGCTGGTGCTCGGAAGAGATCTCCACCTCTTCAGTGCCTGAGCCCAGCGCCAAGGAAGAGAAGGGTGCTCGAGAGACACTCTGCTGTGTCTGGCGCTGTGTTTGACGTTCTCCAGCAGGGGTTGATGGACCTTGTGATCATGTTTGAGCCCGGACAAATGTTGGGGGGATTCAGCCGATGTATCAGGAGCCGATGACTTACAGGGCAACAGCTGCGAGCCCCTAATGATGAAGTTTTTGTCCAGTCACAAACTGCAGAGTTCCTCAGAGTGGTGAGTTTCAGGGGCACCCCAGGACACACTGTGCCCCCCTCACCAGGCACACGGTGTCCACCCCGAGTGCTCACAGCACACCTGGTGCAGGGTGGAAGCGCTTTACTAGACAAAATAAAGCGCTTCATTCAGAAATATCATGCGCAGAGCACGACACAACACAACAGAACAGTGTTAGATGGGAGTGTATAAAACTGCAGCAAAACCCAAGAGAGTAACACACCACCACAACACCCCCTCGAAGGCGCATGCGCACAAATAAATCTAAACTTAACAAGTCAGCACATCACGTTCCACAAAACCTCGTGGGGACATTAATGACATGCGTTATCTCTAAAAACGTTAATAACGTGAGATTACACAGCAAGGGGAGCCCGATGAATGATGACGTATCTAATCACAGAGTAACACGTTACAACAGAAGGCAGCACAACGTGACCATATAACACAAGGGTTCACAGTCTGTTTCTTGCAACATCTTATAACAGCGCGACATAGCGTAACTGGGTGCAACACCATAGTGCACATATTGCACCCCGAAATCACCAGCTCAAATTAAGCACTAAGCCATTCAGCACAACACACCGCAGTGTGAGGTGGGGGGGGGGGGTACAATGGAGAGGGTTTCTTCAGCCTGCAGCCCCGACAGCCTTCACTGAGCGCGCGTCTCCAGCCCTCGCTGCTGACACTCAGTCAGGAAGGAAGGAGGTGAGTGAGTTACTGCGGCTGCCTGTGAGACAACAAAGGCCAGGCCCACAGCCAGCCACGCACCCCTTATCTTCTGGGACATGCTCACTCTCTCAGCGCTGCTCTGTGGTGGGTGTCGGATGTCACAACACTGCGGCGCCCTGGGCTGAGGGATGTACTCACGGGGGGACGCGTGTGTGAAGAGCACCCTCTTGTGGCTGCAGGCGGACACTGGATCTTCTTCGTCGTCTGTCTTGTTTTCGTCTGTCAGATTCCTTCTGACAGTGGTGAGTTTTTGGATACCGAGGCGGTAGCCTCATTACTCCACATTCATTTTGAGTTTTTTTAGTCGCTGTTTAGGTTGTCTTATTGATGTGTGACGCTTTGTCACAGTTGAGGTTGGATCACGAGGTCAGCGCTGTGATAGGCCGTGGGTTGCGGTCAATTGGGTTTGCAGAAGTGTCAGCAAGTTTTATCGCAGAGTCTTGTTTTCGTCTGTCAAATGTCTTCTGACGGTGATGAGTTTTTGATGGCTGCCGCGGCGGTTGCCTTCTGACAGTGATGAGTTTTGGATGCCTGCCGAGGCGGTTGCCTTCTGGCAGTGATGAGTTTTGGTTGCCTGCCGAGGCGGTTGCCTTCAGGCAGTGATGAGTTTTGGATGCCTGCCGAAGCGGTTGCCTTCAGGCAGTGGTGAGTTTTTTGGATGCTGTGTTGCTGTTTCAGTTTCACAAGGTTAGCGCTTCGATGGGCCGCGGGTAGCGGTCAAATGGGTTTGTAGAAATGTCTGCAAGCTTCCTGATCAGTGGGTTTTCTTTTTGATCCAATCCTTTGTAGAATGTCCTGTTGAGTTTGCGGAGATGGTCGTCCAACATCTCAACGCCTAGGTCTTTGTGGAGGTCTGCTGTTCTTGTGAAGATAGGAGCACCTGTTGCAATCCGTAAGGCCTTGCTCTGTAGTCTCTGTAGGTCTTTCCGATGCTGCGGGCGGCAGCCACTCCAAACTGGTGAAGCGTATGTCATAGTTGGTCGAATTATTGCGGTGATTGCTCGCACCTTGCTCTGAATGGGCATCGACTTGGTCTTCAGGAGAGGGGGATCTTCTTGCTAGAAGGAGACGTATTTATAAACCCCATAACCTGCAGCCAATCGGAACCGCTTCTGGCAGCTCAAGTCCTGGCAGGGCTGGGGCAGGATCATGTCTAGAAGGACTCCGAAGTGTCCAGAAAGACTAACTATATTAAAAAGCTGCTGGGAGTCAGCAGAAGTCTTAGGAAGAAGAACAGAAGGGATGCATCTATGCTCACTAGATGAGAGGGGGACACGAGGAAGACATTTAAAAACCTGAGGAGTCGACGAACATCAGAGGAGGGAGTGTGAACATAAGAAAGAGACATTTAAATGCTTCCGGGGTATAAATACAGTACTGGAGAGACAAAGAAAGACAGGGGAGAAATAAAGGGTTCGCATAAATGCCTCAGAGTGGAACCTGCTTGGAAGACAAGTGGAGATTATGAGAGACACCTGGTAATGCCTCAGGGGTAGACAGACAGAGGACTAGGGAGATCTGACAGGCATTTATCGGCCCCAGGGGTAGAACAACAATAGAGAAGAGAAATTGGGGATATGATAGAGGCAGTAAAATGCCTCAGGGGTGGTGTTTTTGTCCAAAAGGTGCAACGAAAGTGCATCAAAACTACAGCGCCCAGAAAGCAAAGTATGTGCTGAACAAACCCCAAGACTAGGAAAGAGATGTCCTGATGACTTGGAGCCATCTGGTAACAGTAAATAAATATTACATTATGTTTTCATGAAAAGACATCTTGAAAAGTATCGTTACCAATATGTTGGTGATTCCAAACATTCACTGACCGTCACAAAGATGACACAATGGATCAGGCATACACCTTCCTCCCAGAGACGGCCCTTTCACGTGCCAAAAAGAGACACGTCTCGAGCATAAAAAGTGAATACAAGCATTGGCAATCAATTGTAATTAAGATTATATGATTCAACTAAAAGGCACCAGATGGAACAAAACGCAAAAAGATTGGCGTTCTCTGGGAGAACTGCAAACTCAGCGCCTAGAATTGGCTACAGACTAATCCTTCGGTGTGCTCTGCCTGAAACACCTGTATATATTTATATATTTTATACCTGGAGTCACCCTACTTATCTTACAGGAAGTTCCAAATAGGTACTCTGAAAGCTGTGTGTGTGTGGTGGGGAGGGGGGTAGCGGGATGCCGGCTTTGAGGAGGGGACTGTCTTTTATTAGTCTGTAGTGTTTGTTCTGCACACCTGTGATCTTACCGCCATTTTTAAAGAAAACAGTTAATTAAATCTTCAAAAAATTGATCAAGTCAATCAGAAACCTCCCAGGTGAGTCAAAATGCAGTGGTATTAAAAAAAACATATTTCACAGAGAACCATAACGTATGGAAACAATGTCATGGTCCCTGTGCCTGCTTCTTCCTGCTTGCTCACTCTGCTGGGTTACTTGTTACCGCTTCCAGCTCTCTCTCTGTGCCTGCTTCTTCCTGCTTGCTTACTTTCCTGGGTTACTTGTTACCTCTTCCCGTTCACACTCTGTGTGCCTGCTTCTTCCTGCTTGCTTACTCTTCTCGGATACTTGTTACCTCCTCGTACTCACACTGTGTGCCTGCTTCTTCCTGCTTGCTTACTCTGCTGGGTTACTTGTTACCTCTCCCTGCTCTCACTCTGCCTGCTTCCTCCTGCTTGCTTACTTTCCTGGGTTACTTGCTACCCCTTCCTGCTCACACTTTGTGCCTGCTTCTTCCTGCTTGCTTACTCTGCTGGGGTTCTTGTTACCTCTTCCTGCTCACACTCTGTGTGCCTGCTTCTTCCTGCTTGCTTACTCTCCTGAGGTACTTGTTACCCCTCTCTGCTCACATGCTGTGTCCCTGCTTCTTCCTGCTTGCTTACTCTCCTGAGGTACTTGTTACCTATCCCTGCTCACACTCTGTGCCTGCTTCTTCCTGGTTGCTTACTCTGCTAAGGTACTTGTTACCTCTCCCTGCTTACACACTGTGCCTGCTTCTTTATGCTTGCTTCCTCTGCTGGGTTACTTGTTACCTCTCCATGCTCTCCCTCTGTGCCTGCTTCTTTCTCCTTGCTTACTCTCATGGGATGCTTGTTACCTCTGCCTGCTCACACTCTTGTGGGCCTGCTTCTTATTCGTTTACTCTCCTGGGGTACTTGTTACCTCTCTATGCTTTCTCTTTGTGCCTACTTGCTTACTCTCCTGAGGTACTTGTTACCCCTCTCTGCTCACATGCTGTGTCCCTGCTTCTTCCTGCTTGCTTACTCTGCTAAGGTACTTGTTACCTCTCCCTGCTTACACACTGTGCCTGCTTCTTTATGCTTGCTTCCTCTGCTGGGTTACTTGTTACCTCTCCATGCTCTCCCTCTGTGCCTGCTTCTTTCTCCTTGCTTACTCTCATGGGATGCTTGTTACCTCTGCCTGCTCACACTCTTGTGGGCCTGCTTCTTCTTATTCGTTTACTCTCCTGGGGTACTTGTTACCTCTCTATGCTTTCTCTTTGTGCCTACTTGCTTACTCTCCTGGGGTATTTGTTACCCCTCTCTGCTCACATGCTGTGTCCCTGTTTCTTCCTGCTTGCTTACTCTCCTGGGATTCTTGTTACCGCTCCCTGCTCTCTGTGTGCCTGCTTCTTTTTGCTTGCTTACTCTCCTGGGATTCTTGTTACCGCTCCCTGCTCTCTCTGTGTGCCTGCTTCTTCTTGCTTGCTTCCTCTCCTGGGGTACTTGTTACCTCTCCCTGCTCACACTCTGCCTGCTCTCTCCCTGTGCTGGAAACAGCCACTGCACGCTTTGATAATAACAAGCATTTGCAATGCAATAGGTCTCGCATTTACACGAGTTTAAGCTATTGGCATTGTAAATCACAATGCCTTTTAGTTATGTTTTAAAAACGAAAACAAAAATAAAAGGTATTGTCATTTGCAATGTTAATAGCTCAAACTCGCGTAAATGCGAGACCTATTGCATTGCAAATGCTTGTTCTCTACATGTTTCAGCCACCTACTAAGACCCTAGCGGGTCTTCGCATTTCTTCAGCACCTTATGTTTTTTAAAAATGCAAATGGCAGGATGAGGGAGGCCGCAAACCGCAGCTGTGGCCTACCCTTGATGAATGTTTGGCTACAGGGTGGCACCCCCTCCTCTTCCACGGGTTAAGTGCAAGTAGCATACACCTTTGAACGAGTCCTTATTGGAAGTTCTTTCACATAGCGATATGTGGTATTTTCATTGTTGAGATACGCGATGTGCATGCCAATACAGACACATAGATATTTCCTATTATATTAATCAGAGGCATCTATAGGCGGTGAGGGCCAAGCATTTCCCAAACTGATGCTCACAGATAGATTTAGCCCTCACCTTCTTCTTTTCATGGTGTATTAAGGGAGAGTATGGCCTGCCCACCCATTATTTCCTACCCTAAATGTCTCCCTGAGGCCATCCTAGACTAGTATATCCAGTAAATCTCAGGGTGAAACAGCAGTAAGCTATCTCAAAAGGTTAATGCACCTGCTGCAGAGATCCACATGTAACCTCTGGTCACAGTGCGGATCATCATGAAATAGTTCAAAGGACTCATTTGCAAAACTATTATTGCTTTTAGGCAATGTTTTTTTTTTTAAAGATTGGTGAGTGCCCAGCAGCTTTCCCAATAATAAAGTTTTGCAAAAACAATGACAAAACAAAATAAGCATTGACAAAGGGAAGACTTGTGGCCAGCGCTACACCAATTGGCTTTGCCTGCACTGGAGTTGGAAGCCACACACATATGTTGTGTTTGCTAGAGTTGGTACATTACTGCAGGTGTGGACCCCATCTCACAGTGTGAGTATGAAACAAGGAAGAGGGAAACATAAGAATGAAGTATACTAGTGAGTAACCCTGGCATTGCCACACCTTTGTACTGTACAATGAAAAAAGAACTTCTGAATACTGGGACAGGGCAGATGCAGCCTCCTGCACCAGTTTCTTCGCTTGCCACAAGCGGACGCTGGTCTACCTCTGCTTTTTGTCCCTCGCTGTGAGCCCTATGCCTGGCCTGTCCCCTGCTGAAGGCCATACTAAAGCCAGCTCAACCAACAATCCTGCTTTTAACTATGACCAGATAAACTGATTGGGGGGGGGGGAAACTCCCAGGAAAAGAGTGTGGGATGAAAGTTCTAGGACAAGGAAGGCGAATGAGTGTATTGGCGTTTACGAGAAGTGATCCAGGTGTTACCTCCCGCACCTCCTTCTCTATACCTGCTCTTACATTCCAAGGTTATAGTCAAGCAGTATCCCCGGCGCCCCATCAAACAACTGAACAGAAGGCATTCAACCCGAAGTCGAAGGCTCCCAGTCACCCACAAGCACATGCAAACAGATGATGGATCGTCAAAGCAGCCATTTGTCGCACTGGCGTAACGAAACTTGAGGGGACCTCCCTGCAAGGTACGTGGAGGGGCCCCCTCTGGGCTCAATCAGGATCTCTCCGGCAAGAGGTCTGTACTGAGGGGGCCCCCTGGAGCTTGGGGCCCCCCCACACCGCAGGGGCTGCGGAGGCCTGTGTTACGCCCTTGATTCGTCGAGACCCACAGGGTGACACCATAGTCCTCCATCACCTGCCAACGGCAGGCAGCATTACAGGAGGATTGTGGGGTGAGCCTGCCCCTTTTGTCGGCTCCTGTGGGGGAGTGGCCAGGCGTAGGGGAGCTAGAAACATGTTTGGTTTGTTAAGGTAAAGTTGTGTGAGCAGAGGAAGTTTCAACGTGAAAATTGACCTATATATCATTGGATTTAATGTTTTTTCGTGCAAAATCAAGTTAGTTGAAGAACGTATGGATAAGTTTGTTGTTTGTTGGAGGGCATGCACCAGTATTTTTTTTTTTACATTTTTAGTTTTTTCTTACATTTTTAAATTTGATAGTGGGCGGCTTGGAGTTGCAGTAGGGGCCTATATATTGCGTTAACGTTTTTATTTTTTTCTAAGAGAAAAAGTTTGCACATTTTTGGGAGTGTTGGGGCCCTGGGTTTAAAGTATGTTTCTCAATTTTTCTGTGTGTTGTTCGGAGCGCGAGCAGCGCAACATACATTTTCTACCAGTTGCCAGAACTCCGCTGAACCTTGCAGGGTGGTAAAGCAACTCTGCGTAATTCCGCAGAGGGGAATTCCACGAGTTCCATCCAGACTTAGTGGAGGGCCCGGGTAGCATATATTAATGCACCCCTTGCAGGACCACTGAATGCGATTCCATAATTATGGCAAATTTTGGTTGTACAAGTGCGAAAAACCAATAACAACAAACAAAACAAATCCACAAACAGTATTCCATCACAAATCATAGACACCAGAAAAGTAAATGTTCAAAAAAGGCCGGAAAAAAACCAGCGGTTCAACCAAGAGGTGGACTGGAGTACCACCAGCTGCCCAGGTAAGATGTAACAGCAGCCCACATGTCCCAACTCATGCCGCGTTCAATGCCACCTTACTTTTATCTCTAATCATTCAATACAGCGTCAGTGCAATGATATAGTGTATTAATGCATTTTATTGATTGCCAACATATTGCCCAGGTGAAGATTCAAGAGGAAGTGTAGATTTACTATTCTTAACTCCACATCAACTTATTGTGGCTACACAGTGCTCGTAGTGCCTATCGCGGGGTTGATATAAGTGCCGGTCAATAGTTAAACAGTCAACTTTGACTTCTTGTCAGTGACAAATCCAGAACACCATAAAGGACCCAGATTCCAAAAAGGCCACAGGACTGTACACCTGGTGGTAAAGCGCTGCACACCTGTGCATATCAAATCCTCACTTATTCATATTTGTCACCAGTAGCAAAGGCATAGACGAACTAAAGGGCTAACTACCTTATCTGTGGCTGTATTCAGATTCCACGCTTGACCACAGAGCCCGAGGACGGATATCTTGTATAAACATTGCGGCTGGGTGGTGAAAAAAAGGGGCACACCTTTTATTCCCATGGAAATCCAAGTATTCATGGACCAGCCCTGAGTCAAGAAGTACTACGTGTTGTTTGTTATTCTTTCATATCTCGCCTACTGAAGTATGCACATGATTATCAGTTTCACTCTGGATAAAATTGTGGTTTACACAAGTCCACATCAGAGTAGTGCAAAGACCATCAATAAATAGTTGTGTGGGTGACTCAGTTTAAATATCAGTCTACTTTACAGATACTGTAATCAGAAATAAACTGAGTGGGACTGGAATAACAAACGTAAGAGATGAACTCATGATCATCTGTTTTTATTGAGGGCATTTGGAGAGGTCAAACAGTGTTTTGAGGTCAAAGTCAGAGTCATAAGTTAGTCATAGCATATACTAACATAGCATTTAACCAGTTTTGGATTAGTTGGCATCTTGGTTTCCATAGAGTTGGGATGTGCAACAGGTGAGATTACGGTTGGAGTATCTACATAGCAGCTGGGTTTGGTTTAGAGGAGGCTTACACCTGTTGAGATTATAGTTGGATTAGGATTACTCCAGAGGGATTGGGTTTGGAGTAGTAAAACACGAGATGTATCCTGTGTTATAAAGTATCTCATACCTGGAGCAAACCCGGAGTATAATTTCTGCAAACCTAGTTCGCACAGATGTGTTGCTATTTCAAACCTAGTCCCACCTGATGTATAGTTACTCTAAATCGAATCCCAATAGGTGTATATCTTCTCCAAACATAATTATTGAATGGAGATTGCAATTCTAATGCATTGTGTGTAATGTCTATTCTATACCTGGTTTTCGTCTTACCCAAACATAACCCCACCTTGTCTATAGCTAATCTAGTAAAGCAACCTGGATCACTACTCCAAACCCTGTTCTTTCAGATGTGTATTGTAAATCTGATGCAAAAGGGTATTCTTTTGAGATATATATATATATATATATATATCCAAGCTCCTTCTTCCCCACGCCGATATACCAAGGAAGAGCACTCACGGGGGTGATGTTAGAGTCTGTTTATTGAGAGCAAAACAGACGCGTTTCGGCGGTTGCCTTTCTCGATGTTATGTTATATTACTTAGTCAAATCTAAAGCCCCCCTCCCCCCCTTTGTCTATACCTACCCCACAGGTAATGCAGCCTGGATACATTTTCAAAGCCTCGTCTCACCAGGTGTGCATCCAACTTCCGGTCACCTTCCTCACCAGGTGATCTCTGTTTCCTTGTCTCCCTGGGTTTATGTCTCTTTCTTGTTATCTCAGGGCTCCATTCATTCTCGTGGGCACTCATGTTTGCAATTAAAGGCAGAGCCACGAGCATCATACGATTTTGCATAATTATGGATTTGCCGCAGTTGCCACATAATCTATCATCTGCTGCACAATCTGCAGATTTCAAGAAAAAAATAGTTTCTAGCTCAAACGGTTCAAAAGTTACTGAAAACGCAGCATCACCTGTGGCTGTGCAGTGGAAGGCCCTTTGCAGAGGTTGACTGGTCACCTTTCTGTTGCTTAGTGCTGCATTTGGGTGTCTGACTGGAACTGATGAAGTGAAACCTCTTCCCAGAAAGTGTTAACTTGTATAAAAATGTCAAAATAATCATAATTTGCCTTTTCTTGCTGCATAATGTGGTAAACTCTGCCGCATAATTTGCCCCCCTGCTGCATTCTTCCAGTGACCCTGATTATAGGTTAAGAAGATGTAGGGTCTGCTTGGGAGTGCATTTCAACCTTTACCTAGGATGAGTAAACTTGGCGGTGGGGATAGTTGTAAGATGAATGTTCCCCCAGTGTGGCGTCTTGTGGATTCCATTAAGTCACAGGCGTTTTAGACAGCATAGTAAATGTTTCCTCCCAGGGAACAACAGTTTTTATCAGTCCGCTCCAGGGGCCAGCACTGCCGGTCAGAAACGAAGAAGGCGGGTCTGTAAACGGCCACATTAATCAGAGAACAAAGGAGAGGTGTGGTCTCTGGCCTGCTCTGTGCACACCCTTCAACTCCCTGATATGATTCATAAAAAGCCGGCCAGTCACCTCAGGCGGGCCCAAAAACAAATGTTAGGCCCCTCAGCGCTTGCCAAGGCTGACAAACAGCCAGGGGTCGCAAGCAAGGTGGCAGGGGTCGCAACGGGTGGCTCAGGGGTTGCAGTTGCGACCCCCTAATTGACGTCCATGGGCCCCTGGAGTCTGCCTCAGGCTGGCAGGAGGCCGGCCTTGGCATGCTGCCACCAGGGCTCAAGGGTCCTTGCTCTAGTGCCTTCTGAGAGCCACAGGAAGCCAGGTCTCCCTGAACCCTGACTGTCTCCCCGGTTCATCGCCGTGGGACATGGGTGGTCTCTGCTGTGTCTTGCCACGGTGATGGAAAATGTACGATCTTCCTGGATTTGAGGAGGCCCTCTGACTAATTATGAATGTCACAGAACCCCTAAATATGTTTTCAGGGGTGAAGGAACCTGAATCAGCTTTTGTGCGAGTGGACCTCTGCGGAACAGCCACACTAGGTGGCGTTACAAAAGTTGACGGGGCCCCCCTGCAAGGTAGCCCCCGCTCCTGATTTAATCCGAAGCTCTCAGGCCTGAGTACAGTGCTGTGGGGGCCCCCTGCAGCTCAGGGCCCGCACCGCGGGGGCTGCGGGGGCCTGTGTTACGCCCCTGTGCTAGGCATCTGCCTAGGGCGCCACTAGGTGCAGGCAGCAGGCTGGACTCACAAGCTGCAAATGAAGCCCAGCTGCCAAGGGAGTGGGGGTGAAATATCACTCTGCCAAGGCCACCAAAAACCCTAGCACTGTCTCTGCGGGTCAGGAGCAGGCTTCCCTCAGACACTGATGCCAAGTCATCTAATGTTTGTCATGTCACCTTACGTTACTTTACGTTACGTTTTGTTACGTTACGTTTTGTTATGCAGGGGTATGTTACGTTAAGTTATGTTATTTTATGCTATGTTATGCTATGTTATGCTAAGCTGTGCTATGCTACGTTGTTATGTTATGTCTGTGCAAAGTTTAAAGTTTCACTTCACACATGTTGTTCTTTAAACTTTGCATGTTTCACAAAGTGTAAGGCTGTCAGTTTGCAAAAACGGTCATAAAGTGAGGTCATGTCACACAACATGAAATCCTCCTGCTGTCCTTCCAGGGCCAATAGTTGCCCCACCCCCATTGCCTGCCCATCAAAAGTTTCAACCCATTGGCCGTGTTTCTGGCCGACGAATGCAGACTGCGTGGGGACAGCAACATTTCACTACTCTTACGGCTAAGCGTAGCCCCCAGTGGTAGGGTGGACATCCGGCGCCCCACTTCCCACTTCCCTGCAGTGTGTCCCCTGCTCTTAGCCAGGATATTCACCTGCAAAAAAAATGCTGCCTGAAAAAGTTTTCAAACTTGCCCAAGTTTTTGACATAAGTTTGCAAACCTGTTAAAGAAGGAACATTTCTAGGCGAGTGTGACCTTGTCGTCATGGAAACAGCGTTTTTTACTACACAATCTTGAGATAGTTGCATTAGGGCCTTTGACACTCTTACTATGGCACACAGGTCCTGAAGAAGCCCAAACAGCTCTGGAGGCCGCAACGTGCCCAACTTGGAGATACTAACTCTGAGAAGTTAATGTCAGAATAAGGCACTTTTTTGGTTTGTACTTTTAGGGCCAAATGGGGGTGGAAGTTAGCGACCCCCTTGCTGTACACTATTAGACCGTTTCATTGGCGGCCCACCTTGACTCAACGTCGGTAGTCCAACCTTGAGAATGACTGGCTGATGGGTTTTACTAAGTGAAAACCATAGGCCAGCTCATGTTGGTTGTCTTAAGATGATCCAGCCCTAACTCAACGCGTTAAGTGAAAGGTCTCAACCCTATTGGTGCTAGGTATTCCCTGCACACGCACAAGGCATGTTCTAACATGCAACTCGCATACAAACACTGATTCCACATGGATTACTGAATGCATGACCAGGGTGAATCAGATGTCTGTGCTAAAAGTTCTATAAACAGCGATTGAAAGAGCCCCAATTTGTTTTGTCCCCTCAATAATCAAGAGAAGATGGGCAGGCCTTCCGGAGGCCTCATATCGACTGGAACATATAGAAAACAATAACAAGCATTAGCAAACCCAATTCTCTCCTTTTATCTTTGCCTCATCAGACCTAGTGGCCGTGCCAATGCATTTTTTGCCCATTCTGTTCAGAATCAGCAAAAACATGTATATAACTGACGCTGAAGAGCATCGGCAAAAAAGCTTACACATGCATCCTTCATTATATATCCACATGTATGTGTGATGATGCTACGGCGGCCCCGGAGACCACACGTCTGCATGTGTCATGATGAGGGCGCAATTGTTTTTTTGTTTTTATTTACTGTTCCAAGATGTTTGAGGTCCAGCTTGGAATGGTAAATTAAAAATAAAAGAACATGAAAAGTCACCAACGTGTATTCTTTCTAGATAGGAGCAGCAAGGGAGTGAGATTTGAGGCCTTTTGAACTAAAGTTATTGTTGAGCCTAAAATGAATAATTCTCTGTTGACAGACTACATTAAAACCAGCGAGGAACCAGCAAGAATGGCCAACAATGAACCTGCAGATCAAAGGTGTGAGACTCACTCGCAATGAGTGAGGTGGGACCTATCAACGACACCTTTTGTTGGATCCTATTACACACACAGAAGTACTTCCCCCAAACACACAAGCACACAGGAGCACACCACTCATACACTCAAGCACACACACAGACACAGAAACACATCTCTCTCACACACAAAAAAGCAAATATACACGTTTGCACAAAGCACATACACAGACGTATATCATACACACCCACAAACTCAGATATACTCAAGTATAAACAAAACACAAACACAGGCAAGCACATAAACACAAGCAGAGACACAAAAACATGTGCACACGAAAGCACTAACACAAAGAAGTATGTCACACAAACACACGCTCACAAAACATAAACACAGAAGCATATACCCAAGGACAGACAGACACACATGTATACACGAAAACACCAATACACAGCAGTACATCAACCAAAAACACAAACATAGACACTCAATACACAAACAGACAGAAGCACATACACAAGCATAGATAGACACACATGTACACAACAAAACACAAACACACAGAAGCGCATCATGCACATGCAAGCACAGACACACAAAGGGTCAGACGAAAGTACAAACACACAAGCATAACACATGCACACATATGCAAGCGCACAAGCTCCCAACCACAGACCCACATTCTTTGTACCAAATATTGCTCCTACATACGCACACTCATGCCCAACCAATCACCCCCGGGTACGCACCTCCACTCCTGAATTCATAAAGCGAGGAATGTTACTTAATGTACTACGTGCAACTCTGGTCATCTTCACAGCGAGCGTCGCGACCTCTAACCTCTGGGAAGAAGGTGTCCGGCACCCCCAGGCACACTCCCTTATCAGATGCTGTCGGTCCACAATGCACCGCGCCTGGCCACGCCTGCCACTCCACAGCAGGCGCTGGAGGCGAGTGATAAGCACAGAGCACACCCCTCTTCTGTCACCGCCCCCCAAACCTGTCCCAGAGCAGGCCTGGGAGCCACGTGTTCGCCCCAAGACTGATGCCCAGGCGGTCACTGCAGGCTGGTTCTGTGGAAGCACAACCTACTGAAACATGTTACATTTCAGATTAGTCACTGTTCCAAGCAATGGCAAATGAGTAAAGTCAATTTACGATCTATTCCCGGAAGTACGCATTGCTTATTTTGCATCACTTCCTGTCTTCACCTCTGCGCATACATTATTATTCTCTACTATCATCTGAAAATATTGATCACATCTTCTGAATATTACTTTGCAAAATTGTATTTCCTTAATGCTATCAATGACAATTTTCCATTGAGTTTCTAGTATTTGCGGAAGAGGATTGTGGGATTGGAAAGCTGATGCATTCAACCATCTAAGCGCTGCGTCACATAACATGATAACCACGCCTCGGTGGTCCTCACGCGCGGCATTGAAACGCTTCCAAAACAAAGACCACACCCTTTGAAACAAATGTCCTCTATGTGGGCAAGTGCTTCAGCGCCCTACATAGGGGCAGAAAGCGCTATATAAATGTTGCAATACAATACAATTATGGGATATATTTTTCCAGTTAGACCAATGAAAGATCTGTGAGTGGAATAACGTCATTGAATGAATGCGCGGACCTTCTTCCTGATCATGGATTCCGTACCCCAAACCTAACTCCTGATTTAGCATTTAAAGGAAAATCCTATAATTCCTGGAGAAAGTGCTAAATCTATCGGAAAATCCACAGGTTGCATTTCCTCCACCATACTTTCCCTGTAGTGGAGGAAATTCCATTGCGGATTCTTCTGCGTTTTTATCACTTCCGCCAGAAATCACAGGATTTCACATTTACACCCAGGCTGAGAGGATATAAGAGTAAATCCTTTGTCAATGCTTTAAAAGTCATGTTTTTTGTCAGATGTAGAACGACTCAGAGACACTCCACCTGCTTAAATTGGGAAGAGGTGTGGCGCCGCGGCCAGGGCGACTGACGCTGGAATCTGGGGCTCACGGTTTGATCCCCGGCAGTGGCGGCAGGTCAGCCCAGCACCATGTGACTCTGGGCAATAGCTTGCTTAATCTTCCCGACGGCCGCCAGCGCCGGGATGCCTTCAGGTAGCTGTTCGCGCTTTACAAATACTGGATTTACATTTATTTACAATTTGTGCAGGTGGTGAGCCCCAGAACTCATTTTTTGAGCATCAGGATTTATTTTTCTTCATCAAACTCTGACTCAAAGCAAGAGAAAGGAAGGAAAATGAAGGGGGAAGAGAAAGCTAGTAAGAGTGAAGAAGGGATGAACGCAGGAAAGAAAAACAACCTGCGAGTGAGATAGAGACAGGAAATGTAGGGTGATGGAAGCAAGAGGCATGGGGTGGAATCAAGACCAGGCAGCCTCAGTGCTCATGAGATAAAGAGACAGGAAGTGTAGGGGGTGGAAGAAAGAGGCATGAGGTGGAATCAAGACCAGACAGCCTCGGTATTCATGAGATAAAGAGACGGGAAGTGTAGGGGGTGGAAGAAAGAGGCATGAGGTGGAATCAAGACCAGACAGCCTCGGTATTCATGAGATAAAGAGACAGGAAGTGTAGGGAGGTGGAAGAAAGAGGCATGAGGTGGAATCAAGACCAGGCAGCCTCGGTATTCATGAGATAAAGAGACGGGAAGTGTAGGGTGGAAGAAAGAGGCATGAGGTGGAATCAAGACCCGGCAGCCTCGGTATTCATGAGATGAAGAGACAGGAAGTGTAGGGTGGTGGAAGAAAGAGGCGTGAGGTGGAATCAAGACCAGGCAGCCTCGGCATTCATGAGATAAAGAGACAGGAAGTGTAGGGGTGGAAGAAAGAGGCATGAGGTGGAATCAAGACCAGGCAGCCTCGGTATTCATGAGATAAAGAGACGGGAAGTGTAGGGTGGAAGAAAAAGGCATGAGGTGGAATCAAGACCCGGCAGCCTCGGTATTCATGAGATGAAGAGACAGGAAGTGTAGGGTGGTGGAAGAAAGAGGCGTGAGGTGGAATCAAGACCAGGCAGCCTCAGTGCTCATGAGATAAAGAGACAGGAAGTGTAAGGTTGTGGGAAAAAGAGGCATGAGGTGGAATCAAGACCAGGCAGCCTCGGTATTCATGAGCTAAAGAAACAGGAAGTGTAGGTTGGTGGAAGAAAGAGGCATGAGGTGGAATCAAGACTAAGAAGCCTCTGTGTTCATTAGATAAAGAGGTAGGAAGTGTAGGGTGGTGTAAGAAAGAGGCAAGGGGTGGAATCAAGACCAGGCAGCCTCGGTGTTCATGAGATAAAGAGACAGGAAGCGTAGGGGGTGTAATAAAGAGGCATGAGGTGGAATGAAGACCAGGCAGCTTCGGTGTTCATAAGACAAAGAGACAGGAAGTGCAGGGTGGTGGAAGAAAGAGGCACGAGGTGGTATCAAGATCAGACAGCCTCAGTGTTCATGAGATAAAGAGACAGGAAGTGTAGGGTGGTGGAAGAAAGAGGCATGAGGTGTAATCAAGACCAGGCAGCCTCTGTATTCCTGGGAAGCGTAGGGTGGTGGAAGAAAGAGGCATGGGGTAAAATCAAGACCAGGCAGCCTCGGTGTTCATGAGATAAAGATACAGGAAGTGTAGGGGGTGGAAGAAAGAGGCATGAGGTGGAATCAAGACCAGGCGGCCTCAGTAGTCATGAGATAAAGAGAAAGGAAGTGTAGGGAAGTGTAGGGAGGCGGAAGAAAGGCATGAGGTGGAATCAAGACCAGACAGCCTCGGTATTTATGCGAGAGACAGGAAGTGTAGGGGGTGGAAGAAAGAGGCACGAGGTGGAATCAAGACCAGGCAGCCCCGGTGTTCATGAGATAAAGAGACAGGAAGTGTAGGGGTAGAAAAGAGAGACATGAGGTGGAATCAAGACCAGGCAGCCTCTGTATTCATGAATTAAAGAGACAGGAAGTGGAAGAAAGAGACGTGAGGTGGAATCATGCCCAGGCAGCCCCGGTGTTCATGAGATAAAGAGACAGGAAGTGTAAGGGTAGAAAAGAGAGACATGAGGTGGAATCAAGACCAGGCAGCCCCGGTGTTCATGAGATAAAGAGACAGGAAGTGTAGGGGTAGAAAAGAGAGACATGAGGTGGAATCAAGACCAGGCAGCCTTTGTATTCATGAATTAAAGAGACAGGAAGTGGAAGAAAGAGGCGTGAGGTGGAATCAAGACCAGGCAGCCCCGTTGTTCATGAGATAAAGAGACAGGAAGTGGAAGAAAGAGGCATGAGGTGGAATCAAGACCAGGCAGCCTCTGTATTCATGAAATAAAGAGACAGGAAGTGGAAGAAAGAGGCGTGAGGTGGAATCATGCCCAGGCAGCCCCGGTGTTCATGAGATAAAGAGACAGGAAGTGTAAGGGTAGAAAAGAGAGACATGAGGTGGAATCAAGACCCGGCAGCCCCGGTGTTCATGAGATAAAGAGACAGGAAGTGTAGGGTGGAAGAAAGAGGCATGAGGTGGAATCAAGACCAGCAGCCTCGATGTTCATGAGATAAAGAGACAGGGAGTGTAGGGTGGTGGAAGAAAGAGGCATGAGGTGGAATCAGGGCCTGCTTTAGGGGAGAGTGACCTGTGCTGCGGCACTGGACGCTGACCTGGAGGGGGCACTGGCCTCGGGAGGGAGGGGGGCACTGTGTTTAGTAATACAATCTGATTTAAAAGCACCTGCTGCAGAGTTCCATGTGCCTCCAGCTTTCAGGCAGCAATAAAAATGTCAAGCAAACACTTGGGATTAATGTTCCTGCTAGAGAGAGAGATCAGAGTTTTGTTTAGTGGCAGCTTTGACTCGCCATAAAGTAGAACAGAGGGTTAATAAGCCTGCTGCAAAGAACAGATTTGTATGTTATGTTGATAACTGAGTGGATTAGTATAGCCAGCCCTTACCAGTACTTTAAAACAAATTAAATGCATGTGAGAGAGGGGCCATGGAGAAATGAGGGGTGCCTTTGCGGGTAGGAGTGAGGGAGTCCAAGGAGGTCATGGGGGGGGGGGGGCGGGCAGACAAAAAGATTGTCGCACCAGGTGCCACCGGTGCTAAAACCTGCCCTGGGTGGAATCAAGACCAGGCAGCCTCGACACTCATAAGATAAAGAGACAGGAATTGTAGAGTAGTGGAATAAAGAGGGGTGAAGTAGAAACAAGACCATAAAATGGGGCCACAAAAAGCAGCCTGTAGACTGACCTGTCAGACCAGCCCTTCCGGCTCTATCTGATTGCCCTATAGCCCACTCCGACCCTGAAAGATGACTGACCTGCACACTGACTATTCCATTTCCAGGCATGGAAGAATGTTCTTCAGGGACTGCCATCAACTCATGGAATGCCTCCAATTGATCAATCAATAGTCTCTGTATTCTAGAAATTTCTAATAATTGAGCACATAGTTACAACCGATCAACTCTGGACAAGGTTGGAAAACTTTGCACTTTGAAGAGTTTGAAAACATGGACAGATCACACAACTTCACATGTGGGCGAAGATTTCTGTGCAAGAAAAGCTTTTTTATGAGGGAATTTTTCTGAGAGAAGACATTTTAAAGAGAATTCTTTGGCTACTATATACATGTATGGGTAAAGCGTTTTTGTTTTGTGCACCTAGAGTCTGGGGAGGTTTTCTTTCACCCTTTAATTTCTTTAATATTAGTTAAGATCAAGAAGTTTGCAAAATAGAAAAATAAAGAAACTTCAGAAAGTTGGAGAAGAAAAGCTTTGACAATGTCACGCGCCCATCAAATGACATTCACGTGGCTCACAAATGTTAGTGAGTTTGGGAAAACTTCAACTTCAGTTCCAAACAATTTTGGAGTTCTGAAAAGTAAATAATCCAGAGCTAGAAGGCCCCTCACCCCCTCCTCCAGTACACAATGTGGTGTCACAGGGTTTAACGCTGGGCCGTTCCGTTGCTGAGGCTCATTACAGCCTGGAGCCACTGAGGCTCATTACTGCCTGGAGCCACTGAGGCTCATTACTGCCTGGAGCCACTGAGGCTCATTACTGCCTGGAGCCACTGAGGCTCATTATTGCCTGGAGCCTCTGAGGCCCATTACTGCCTGGTGCTACTAAGGGTTTGGAGAAAACTAAGCATGCACGACTGAGCTGAGTGAAATAGTTATCTATTGTTTCCACGACTCTGGGACACGTTCTGATTCTAAAGGGAAACATAGTGGTCTCATGTTTTGCGGCTGCCAGAAACTACTCCCTTCTTGTTGTCAAGGAGTTTCTAGTGGCCTCTGAGCTAGCTAAGTTGAACCATTTGCATGAGCTCGTTAAAGGTCCTGGGCTTACCTTTCATCACAACCGCAACAACGCCCAAGTCTATCTAGAGATATAAATTGAACTCTTATGAATCTATCGCAAAGATTAAATATTCCTTGTATAACATACACAAACTGATACAACAGACTCAACTAAAATGCAGTGCGTTAAAGACTCAATTTCTTCTCCTTAACCTGAAATCTAATGGACTACAACATTTTGTGGCTTGAAAACTTAAGTTTCCTAACATTACTCCCACACTCTCTACTGAATCCCTGGCTTTCTTTCTCGATTAAAACCTAAACGTCAAGCGGGACTTCAAAGCTAAGGAGAAGTCTGCCAGGTTCCATAGGCAAAAACTCAAGAATTGAAAAGACATTATCTCCGTTCAGGATGTAAAGCTAGCTGTGGAGATCAAAGTTATCTCCTGACTTGACACTGGTTCTGCCCTCTTCAGCAGCCTCCATAAAACCGACTCGCCCCTCTAATAGCTGATCTTCATGCTTCTCCAAGTTTCTCACCAACACTAAAAATCGTGACCATATCACCACTGCTCTTGCCAACCTCAGTTATTTCCAGATTGAGGCAAGCTTCGCCATGAGACCTAAATATCTCATGTACAAAGAGCTAAACCGCCAAACGTGTAGAATCTCTCCCAGCAAATATACCAGGAGGTTCTTTTACCCTCTGCTGTAAAGTCAGAATATCTCTCTCCAATTCCATTTTCTAGGCCACGCTTTGCAGGTCCTTCGTGTGTAATGTTCCCAAAGCCAGAAATACTCTCTCTCTTAATTTTTAAAACCTTCTTAAAGAAATTACTCTTCGGGAAACGTTTGTGCCTATCCTCTTATTCTCACTAACCCTGCAAACTATTTCGGTGCAGTTCCTAACTCCTTGTGCTCTGGTTCCAGAGGGTTTAGTCTCCAGATGTTTTCCCATCCCATGTAAACTATTTTCTTACCCTATACTATCTTGTACTCTGTACGGATGTAACGTCCATATCCTCTAAGCTGAAAGTAAAGCCAAGCCTTGATCGTCTAAGCTCTATTTCTATATCCATCCTGGAAATACGTCTTCTACTACAAACACATACTTATTTTGCCGTATAGTGCCCCGCATACCCGATATCCTACCGATCCCCACCTGGTTCTGTATTTCAACAAATATATTCCATCACACACCATCTCCAACAACTGCCTTGACTCTTGAATCGTTTTGTAACCCAGTTGTACTCTAAAGCAATCGTAACTTTTCACCCTATCATACCACCAGTTTTCAACCTATATCCGGGTCTTTTGTTTGATTCTGCTCTGCTACCTTGCTTCTTCTCATTGGCAACTGCAGGTAATTGTTAAAGCCACTGTTGTGGTTCAGCCCAACCCCCTCCTAAGCTGCTGCTTTTCATTGTTTTTGATTTTTGCAACGAAATTGTGTCCATGTTGTAGATCCCTTGTGTGTGTACAGCGCTCGGAAGCTTGCGCTGGGTGGAGATGCACTAATACAGGCTTCTCCAACGAGTAGCTCGTGAGCTACAGGGAGCTCTCCAGTTACCTGTAAGTAGATCCCCTGTTTGGAGCCCAGCCTACTAAATTAGAAGCTGTTGCTTGGGTGAATTAATATACATATACCAAAATTGAGAGTGTATATTTGAGACACAAATGTGTTTATTTTCAGAACTCATAAGCCGATATTTGGAGAAAAATGACTGAATTTCCAAAATGTATTTAAAGCTGATATTTGAGTGATACTTCATGTTTCATTGGAGATATTTTTTACAAATAGTATTACCTTGGTGGTAGGGTCTTTGCAGCTGTGCGCAAGGAGCACATGATATCTCCCTAGCACCACCATCCTTCACGTTTTTAATCCTGGCCGGAGGATCCAGTAATAAAGTCTAGGTTTAGGGACACCTCCGAGTTAGTTTTACACTCACTTCACTGCACTTTCACCTCCATTGTTCCCAGTCACAAGTTGGAATATTGTTTTCTTCTTTTTATGTTGTGTTTGTCTCCCCCACCCGATTGCTCCACCCCATGCGTTGGTTGCGCTGGGGTGTATTGTACGCAGCCCTATGATGAAGCATGTCACACATTTGTGTGAGTGAGGGCAGTATTAGAACACACAGCACGTGTCCACACCAGATCACGACACCACGTTTTCTCACTCCCTACTCCTCTTGGTGTGTATAAGTAATTAATCGGGGGTTTGGAGTAGGTGAGCACCGTACCCTCTCCCCTTCTCTTTTGTGTGCTCTTATGTATTACCCATGCAGAGGCATTTTATATTGACAAAGCCTTTTTAACATTCCTGCTGGCAACGATACCTGATGCACTGAAGTGATCGCTGCTAGTAATATCTCATATAGTGGCCACTGATGTAATTTTGTTTGATGTGGTCACTATTACAACACTAGTAATATTAGTAGCTGTTGATGAGTTTCTTTGAACATAAGCAACACTTATTACAGAAGAGGTTGGAGACCCCTGCTTTTTACATAAATAAAATAACATTGAATCAAAGGCCTGTCAAAACTTTACTGGGCCAGTACATAGCCAGAGAAAGGCATTGCCACAACAAACAAAGCCATAAAAATGAGAGTACATTCAGTACATGTCTCCAGGGATGGAGACAGCGCAGAAAAAGATCAAACACAGACATGAGGACAGAATTCTTTGAAGTCCTTTCCAGATTTAGTAATTTATTTACTCTCACAGCGGGCAGCCAGGCCAGCACCAGTGTCAGAATAGATACTCTGTTCTCCTTCACACTGCTCCGAGGTGTGGCCTTTGAGTCAGCTTTCGCTGTCTCACGAGACTATGGTTTTAAAAATAAAATATGTCGTATACATACGCATTGTGACTTCTGGTCACCAGTTTTCATGTATTTATCGGTTAATTGTCAGTCCTAGTTAGCTTCCACCCACCACAGCATGCAACATGGAGGCAAGTGTCCAGTCCACTTTTTGTCCCCTCTGGTCATCCACACAGAAAATAGTGCACTTCAGTGCCAGGGGTCGCGCAGCACGTGCTTAAGCGTCCTCATTTCCTAGATGGTGTGCGTCTCTGCACTCGTGGGCACCAGGAGGGAGGTTCTGTGATCTATGTGGCGCATCAAGCGTAAAGGGCAGTGGCAGACCCCGAAACTCAGCACTGGGCAACGCATGTCAAGCTTGAGCTTCTTCTTCGTGTCCCAAACAAACGCCATGAGTTTCGGGTAAGGGGTGTTGACATGCCTTAAAAACTGCGCTTTCCAACATGGTGGTCTGTTCTTAGGATGCAATCCAAGGTTCCCAATCCAAGGTGAAGTAAAGCCTTCTGCTGTTTGTTTAATGTAGAAGGAGAAATATCCAAGTGATGAGTGCATCATACCACATCCATTCCCTTAGTTTTCGTGTTTGTTTCATCCTCTTGCTACTATTTTTGTCCCTGATTTTTGCTTCTACAAGTTGGGGATTCTACTGGAGTCTACTTCTGAATATTCTTGCTTGGGTCTTTCTTTCTACTCTGATGTCAGGGGTAGTTTGGTGCCTTGCTCATCACTTTAGTGTTACTCAGGGCACAAGTCCTAAAAAAAGAAGTGGGGGGACGTTCCAAGTTAGGTGGTGTAGGAGAGTAGGATCTGCTTCACATGGGTACCCACACTTTTTGCTGATGCTTCACTGTTTTTCGACTTTAGTCTGGCTGGGGCCCTGCTAATCAGAACCCCAGCCTAGCTGCTTCCTCTCTAAAATGGTTTCCATGTGCCTTAGGCACATCTCTGATTGGAATCTGGAGTGCCCTTATAAGTCCCTAGTATATGGTATACTATGTACCCAGGGCATAGGTACCTCAGAGGCCTACCAGGGGCTGCAGCATGTATTGTGCCACCCCTGGAAGGCCATCCAAAATGACACCACAGGTCTGCTACTGCAGCCTGGGTAAGGTGGTGCATGCACCCCTTATGGTGGTATAGGCTACCTATATCACTACCATTGCACACACATATAAACCTATAAGTCATTCCTATGGCAGGCCTTACCAATCCTGAAGGCAGTGTGCTTGGTTTTTATGTGAGAGGGTGCCCCTGCATGAGCAGAGCCCCTCTACAGCGTTCGGAGTCCCTCCTCTGATGCTGTTTGTGGTACAGCCTGACCATATACTCTTAAGTGCATTATATCCTCGCGGTACAATGCTAACTTTGGACTGGCTGCACCAAAACATGTCGTGTTTGGTGTCAAACATCTTGGAATACTACCCCCGCCAGTCCTGGTGGCGGGGGTAGCATTCCACCCTTCTAGAGGGAGAGACATGTACACACCGGGCTACCCGGTAACTTCTTTCCAGAGCCCTGGCATCACAAAATGGATGCCGCTGCCACAGACACGGGTCTGGCCTCCTGCTGCTGACTGAAACTCCGGCAGGGGAGGCCTGGACAATAGGTTTCCTGTCGAAGGGAGGTGTAACCACCTCCCCAGACAGGATAGTGTGTATTGGGGCTGGGCGGGAGCACCCTCTGGTGCTTTGAAGTCCTGCACTGGGGGCACATTTGGTGTCCCTGTGCATATGCCAGTTCAAACCGGTTGCAGGGGCTACCTGCCCCTGCTCTGGCGCGAAACTGGACAAAGGGAATGGGTGTAACCACCCCTCTTCCCTGACCCTCCCATAGGTGGGTCCCCAGAGTATGTCCAACCCCTAACTTAGTATAAGTATGGGACCCCAGTCCTTAGGACTTTATACAACATCTTCAAGCTGACCACACCCAATAAATCAGCGAAGGAACCCTTGGGTAATGAAACGAAAAGGAGCGTCTTTTTAAACTTCTCAGAGGTTTCAAACGAGCTGGTAGAAGAATTGATTCTAGGAATCAAATCAGGATCCCCACTTGATCCCTGCCCGCCTGCGGTGCTAAGAGACATTGCCAGAGAGGTGGGCCCCATTTTAACAAAAATATTTAATAACATGTTTGCTTCAGGCATTTATCCGGCTATTTGGAAAGATGCAGCCATCTTGCCGCTAATAAAGAAAGCCAATCTGGATCCATTATTAACTAGCAATTATAGGCCAATTGCCAGGCTGCCCCTCCCAGCAAAAGCAGTGGAAAAAATCATGAACAGCCAACTAACCGAATTCCTACAACAAAACGATTTACTCGATCCATCTCAGTTCGGTTTCCGTCCAGGTCACAGTACAGAGACAGCGCTTATTAAGGCAACAGAGGAGATAAGAGCAGTGATGGACAAAGGAGGTGCGGCGGTACTTATCCTTTTGGACTTGTCAGCGGCATTCGATACCGTACATCATGACACGCTGCTCCGGAGTCTTGAAAAGTTAGGGATCAAGGAGTTGGCACTGTCTTTAATATCATCTTTTCTGAAAAATAGAAGACAGACAGTGACCCTTGACCATTTCAAAGCAACACCTTATGTGCTCCCTTGTGGGGTTGCCCAAGGCTCCTCGTTGAGCCCTTCCTTATTTAATATTTATGTAGCGGAACTGGCTCCGTTGGTTCGAGACTTTGGTTTAGACTTAACATCATACGCCGACAATACCCATATTGTGATCGCGGCATACAAAAATTCCCCCTCTCCAGCAATTCAGTTCCAAAAATGTATGAGAGAAATCAGTGGATGGATGGGAGGGCATTGCCTCAAGTTGAACTCGGATAAAACCGAAGTGGTAACCTTCGGTAATCTCCAGCCAAGCTGGGACGCTCACTGGTGGCCAACAGAAATTGGAGAAATACCAATACCAGTGGGAAAAGCCAAAAACCTAGGGCTGCTGATAGATAGTAAACTAACCTTCTCTCAACAAACGAATGCAACAGTTTCAGCATCTTTCTATTTGATAAAAACTAAAGAAGGTTCTCCCCTTTATTCGTCCGGAATCAATGAGAACAGTGGTCACCACCATGGTGCTGTCGAAGCTGGATTATTGCAACGGCCTCTATCTTGAACTACAAAAACAATTTTTAAAAAGACTTCAGATGGTGCAAAATGCGGCAGTTAGGCTCCTACTGAATATACCTAAATATGTATCGGTTTAGGAAGAAATCAGAAGACTCCACTGGTTGCCAGTGATAAAACAAATTAGGTTCAAAGCGCTTTGCTTAGCATACAAAGCCCTGAATGACATAGGACCGGCTTCATTGAAAAGACTATACTTATGGTATAACCCAGGCAGACTACTGAGGTCTTCTAATGTTGGGCTGATGGTAGTTCCCAGGATTCGAACAGCGAGCTGGGGCGGTCGAAGCATAGCATATGGCACGGCTAAAATTTGGAACACTCTACCAAAGGAAATCAGAAACGCCAACTCTTTGGGCGTTTTTAGGAAAAAGTTAAAGACGTGGCTTTTTCAGAATTAAGAAACGCAGGAGCGGCAGAGTTGGTTTAGTCAGCGCCAAGACACCTCCGGGTAATCGTGCGCTATAGAAGTTATAATAACATAACATATAACTTTAGATTTACCTGGACGAAACTCTGATACAGAATCCTGGACCTTCGACGCTCTACTTTAAGATTAGAGGACTGAAGAATCTCCCTTGGGGTCAAGGAGTGACTCCCCTGCTTGGCAGGCACCTAAGAAGCAATTGTCCGGTCTGCATCGCCGAAGCTCCCGCCGGACGCCGAAGTCTTTGCATCACCAGAGGTGAATTTCCAGACTTCCCCGAGGCTGGCCTGAGTCCCCAGCAAAGCTGAGGCCCGTAGCTGTCGTGGGTAACGTGGAACCGTGACCCCTGGACACCGAGCACATTTGCAAGTGCATCCTCTTCCTGGTCTCCCACGGCTGTGTTCTCACACTGCATGCGTCCCCCATGGGTCCCCTGTGTCACTACCTTGGGTGGTTCCTTGAGGGCCAAGCACTTCTACAGGCTCTAGGCCTTGTGTCTAGCTCAGTCGTGGTTCTTATACCACTTTATTGGTATATGGTTTGGTACGCCCCTAGGGCTCAAACGTGTATTTGTGCTATTACTGTTGATAACTAACTTATAACTTATGTACTTCAAACTCTAGCCTCATAAAGAGTCTAGAGGGGTGTGTTTAGCAATAAATACATATATTTTGAATATATACCTGGTGTGGTCCTCTTTCATTTGGTCACTTAAGAGATTATAGACTAGTAAAACAAGCTGCTTTACATTCCTTCAAGACTTAGCCTGAAGGCTGCTCTCCATAGCTACCACTAGGATAGCTTTCAATAAAGGTTGTCTTTAACCTATCTCCAATAAGGGGTTGTTTGGACTGGTGCAAGGTGCCCACTATAATTAGTGGACAGCATATACCAGGCCAACTTCTCACAGGTGGTGTCACCGGAAGTGACGTCACGACAGGAAGTGACGTCACGAAATTTGCCGGTCTCCGTCTGAAATGCGTGAATACATACAAGATACAAGTAGAGGTATAATACTGCAATAAGTGGCAGTCACTCAAAACACAAGAACACACTATACACAGGACCCATTCCTCGGATTACACGGTTATTACAGACTCGGGCCGTAGGCACTACGGGCATCTGTCGGGGTCCCTGGAAGTGACATGCTCGGCGTGTTGACAGCGCAACTCCTTGAAACCTTGGCGCCTCGGCTGTGCTCTGAGAAAGGCTGGCAAGGGGAGGGCGCGAGGTGGAAGGGGAGATTAGTTTGAGCCTCGCCTGCATTTGAAAGGCTATCATTCGACCGCAGGTGCAGACTCGGGTACCGGCTCCATTTTTTGGGCAGGGGGGACGGCGTCCACCCGGTAAAAACCCAGTAAAATAAGTGGGGGGACGCCGTCCACCCGCGTGGTACCCCTACTCGAGCCCTGGTGTTACTCTTCATCTTCAGCATTGACGAGAGTGCCATAGAAGTCTTTTTCTTTGTGTCTGTCCTTCCTCCTACCTGGGACCCTCTTGAGGACACACTTGACACCTTTCACGTGCAGAACTCTCCTCAGGGTGGCCGCCTGGCTCTCGGGAGGCGTCGCCCTTTTCCAAGGAACTCAAGAAGGAAACTCAAAAGACCTTCTCAGCATCCTTTTGATTGACCTGCACTTCTGAATCTTTTGAGAGTCAATTTCTAGAGCTAGTGAGATCCATACTTACATAGCCAGCTGGAGACAACAAAACGCAGATAGAGACCATGTTATTTCACAGGTAAAGGGAACACAGTCTCTTTCCAGTTCACCATTTTGCACGCATTTATTAATGGCGCCACCCTGTGTCCACTGTGGGCATTACAGCCAAGCCAGACGTTGGCTTGGCCAATGTGTGTTTGCTGTTGTAGTTTGCACACATTGTGACCTTTACTTCCAGTGACACCTTTTTGGTGTAAGTAGTAATTACTAACTTGTGTTTCACGTAGAGCTTGCTGCAGTAGAGTTTGAAGTTCAGTAGCACTGTAAGCACATGGGTTATGATTAGTGACCGCAGGGATGCACTTTTTAAGAATATCAGAGGATGAAAGGAGGAGAGGACCCCCGCTGGGAGACCGACTTATGTCCTGCATGTCGCATATAGATACCAACAGAAGGCCTAATATAGCAGTATACATAATGATCGATACTCGCATGTCTATCATGCGCATTCTGGAAAATTATTGATAGAAAAGTCATTATTCAAACCGATAACAGGATGTAACATTTCATTTTTCATTTTATGTTTTTAGTTTTTAGATAGGACAACAGGTTAGGAATGGCCTCACTTTATTATTAGAATAAATCATAACACTCGTACAATTTATGTTCTAATATCAATCATTTTTATTCACTTTGTCTTGAAGATTGTTTCATTCATGTAACAGTCTCTGGGCTTAAAGTAGAGTTTCTTGGACGGGTTCTCCATCATTAACCCCTTGACCGCGATCGGAATTCCGCTCGTGTGCTGGACATTCCGATCGCGGGTGGGGTCGTGACAAGCTCAGCTCGTCATGCGCACAGCGCTACCGCGCAGCATGACGAGCTGAGCTCGTCATGAGCACGGAAGGGGTTAACGTGACGGACATGCTATCTGTCATATTACAAGTACCATTGGATATAATGCCCTTTTATAAGGCAGACAGGGCTTCAGTGTGTGACGGAGCACATCATGTACCCGATTCTAAATCGGGCCCTCTGGCTCTTACCTACCTCGTGATGGGTGCTTGCATTCTCTCTCTTGTGGTTGGAGAGAGTTGAAGGACATCTATAGTGTGTTGCTGTTGAGTGTTTGAGCATGCCACTGCTATTTTTAGGTAGATGGATTGATTGATTGAAACCATTTGTAAAAAGTAACAGCTACTTCAAAAACAAAGCTCCCCTGCTTGTGAGGATTAGCATCCAGAAATGATCACATTCAGCCACATCATGGAAAAACATAAAAACGAAAAAACAGAGAGACCGAAACAGAGCTTAACCTGGAACCTAACTCTGTCCAAAGAACTACAGTGGATGCTTGAATTGACAACAGACGTTTTCATCGTTGCTGACTACACACAGACCCCCAGAAAATGTTAGCACCCCGAGTCATTGTTGATCCTCACATAGCTGCCATGGTTTCAGATTGCTTATGTGTGACATTTTCATAATTTCAGGGTAATTATAAGTTGCATACAACAACTAATAGTGACACTTACTTGCGAGCAAAATGAAGGCGAGATAAACATATAACTATCAGAAATTGCACCCATTTTGACCAACGAGAAACTGTAAGAAGATCTTAAAACTGCAGCAAAGCACCAGAAATGGAAGGGAACTAGGATGTGAGAGCGGTCCCTGTGCGGAGCCTGAGCCAGCCTCACTGACGCTGAACTCAACTTTGCTCAGACTGCAGACAGTGACTGCAATGCAGAGCTCCGCTCAGGCCCTGTAACTTTACTTACAGAGGGCTGGCACATTTACATAAACTGTGGGCTGAACAGGGCCACGCCCGTGAAACAGGGCCAGAATCAGAACCCAATAACCGAGGCCACCTCCAACTAAAAATATTTCTATACACTTACTTTTGCAAATAATTACCCCACCATTAAGAAGCATGTACAATCTGAACTGCCTTCAGGCATGGATGATGCATGCTGTTACCAAACTCAATGAGACTCAGACCTCTGACCTGGAAGCATACACAGCTCACGGATCTCAAGTTCATGTGTTAGCCCACTAGCCACGCAAGCCACCTTCTACTCCATCGTTTTAATACCTATCATTTTTAAGAGGACCTGGGTCAATTAATAGACAAGACGTGAATCACTAATTTTTCATCATATCTCTTTGACCCAGACCAAGAGGGAGACCTAGGAAAACAGTGAGAACGGGAGAAAACATTGATGAAAAGTGACGTCTAGGGGTAGGGTTTTGAGTAAGAACAGGAAGATTGGCGCTCAAACTAGTACGCGTTATGTAAGTAATGCTACACAAAATTGTGCGGTGCTGCCAGGTCGGAGGAACAACCCAATAACCTCCGTCAATGTATGAGTCGAAGAACCCACACTGTACAAGTAAACACAATCCTGGGCACACGTATTAGGGGTAAAACCAGTAGTATGAGAGTCTCGTTCAGATAAATCACAGTTGTTGATGTCTGGATAGAGTTCAGTAATATTTATTGAGAGAGAACAAAATTATAGAAACAAAGCAAACAGCCGACACGTGTTTCGTCACAAGTATAATGCCTGTGACTCTTCAGGGCTGGGAAGGATAAAAAAATTAAAATGAGGGAAAGAAAAAAGGGTGGGCTATACAAATAATAAAGATATTTTAAGTGGACGTTTGGGAAGGGGAATAAACCGCATGTTAATTGGATCTCTCATGTTTTGAGCATTATCGATTACCAAAGCTATCTTCTTTACGATTGTCTTTACATCTCAGTGTATGATTGAAAGTAATCCTTTTTGCTAGTGTATTCTGTTGCTTAACAACAGTTTCTATCACGTACAAACACTTGAAACCCACTTTGTCACTTATTTACCTGTGCCCTGCACATTTCAATTGTCACCTCATCTCCAACCATGTTTTCCCGCGAACTTTTTCATGTAGATTCCTTCATGAAAGCGGCACTTTCACAAGAGTCACTGGTTTCATTGTGCACCTTTTAAACTAATGTTTTTCAAGTTATTTTCAAAGTCTATTCCCCTTCCCAAACGTCCACTTAAAATATCTTTATTATTTGTATAGCCCACCCTTTTTCTTTCCCTCATTTTAATTTTTGTATCCTTCCCAGCCCTGAAGAGTCACAGGCATTATACTTGTGACGAAACACGTGTCGGCTGGTTGCTTTGTTTCTATAATTTTGTTCTCTCTCAATAAATATTACTGAACTCTATCCAGACATCAACAACTGTGATTTATCTAAACAAGACTCTCATACCACTGGTTCTACCCCTACTACGTGTGCCCAGGATTGTGTTTACTTGATGAAAAGTGACCTGCATGATGGAGATAAAGAAACAGAAAGTGCAGAGTGGTGGAAGAAAGAGCATGCAGGGGAATCAAGACTAAACTAGACAGCTAGGCTCCAAAGGAACACTTCGGGACCCTGCACTTAACTTCTCACAAGTTAAACGCTGGTTATTAGTATTCACTAGTTCCTTTATTACCCCACTAAAACACTTTGGTACTCTTACGGAACTCCGTGTATGACAAGAAGTTAATAAAGTGCTTGCTCTTATACTTTTAAACATGGCAGGTTTCTCTCGTTCAGGTGCAGCACAGAAGATGTGCTGCTGAAATCTTCTTTAAAAATAGAAATAGATCCTAAACCAGAAGGGGAGCCATTCTGAACCATCAGGTACTGGCCCCAGAGCAGCATTAGCCACTTTGTTTTATTGTTTAGTCTCTTCTCTTTCAGTCTGCCTATATTCCACAATCTGCCTACTTACCTCTCTTCCTTCCTGTTTGAATATGTCTGCTTTCCTTTCAACCTACGCATTCTCCCGAGTCTGCCCACTGTCCCTTGATTTTATCAACTGTAACCTCACCCTACCCTCTTCCCCAATCAGCCCGTTCTCCCCTTTTAGGTATCTGCACTTCCCCTCAGTCTGCTTGATTTAACCTAAGCCTGCCCCTTCGAGTCTGTTTGTTACCACTTTCTTCTCAGCCTGCCCGCTTTTAACCAGACAACTAGTTCTCCCTAGAGTCTGCCCGGCTTCAGTCTACCCATATTCCAGAGTCTGCCCACTTACCTCTCAGCTTGAATATATCTGCTTTCCTCTCACCCTACCCATTCTGCCCAGGTTGTGTCCACTACTATAACCTAATCCCGCCCTCATATGCTGTGAGGGTTATGTAATGTATTCACCCCTGTTTAATGATGTGAACATTTGTTATTAGGCTGGCAGTAGCCCGGGTGAATAGACACTTGGCTTGTTTCATGCATGGAGGGGTGTGTAGCACACCAGTGACGGTCCTCGGCTCATGGGAAATGCTGGTGTGTGCAGACAGGGCCCACCTTGACACTCCTGTGGGTTTTTTTTACCTGCAACAAACTCACATCCATGCAGTCTTCCATACCTGGCATTACACAGTGTATATTTACAAGTTCAAAAGTGACCCAATTTTCAAACATGGGCCACTTTTTTAGCTATCTGATTCATTAATGGGGCCTGGATCCACTTTTATTTTAGTGCCTGGGCATATTTTCTGTCCCAGTCCGACCCTGGGACCTTTGCTCTCACCAGGCGCCCCCTCTGATAGGGCAGGGCTGGTACACACCTCCCATACCAGGGGACATGTGCGAGCCTTGCACTCACCCCACCAACTCAGGGGCCAGAGAGCCAGCTGTTCTGTAGTCTTTCCAGTGCCAACAAAGCAGAGCTGGGACTGTTATATTCTTGAGTTAGGCCCATGTAGTGAAGCAGCTTTTTTTCTTACATTGTCCTATGTTTCAGCAGTGACCTTTTGCACATATTTGCATGCGCGACAATGTTGGATTAGTTTCCCTGAAACTAAACTTGTTTACACATCTAGCTTCGCACAGCATTATCACAATGCCCTGAACATAATGTACATGGTCTCTTCATGCACTCTGACAAATGTCATCTCTGTCCTCATCCATGGGGCGAGAGGGCTGTCTACATATCCATAACATCACTAATCTATACGCACATCGCAAGGCTGTTTTCTATTATAAAAGATGAGCATCCCAATAGATTAGGAGAGGAGACACTTCAGCTGACGCCGAGGGACCTTGCATGCTGAGACTTCATCATGCAGCGGTCTGACATCTCGTGAGGGGTGTCCAGTTCGTGACCAAGACGGGGTCCTTCATTCTCTCCCACCAGTTAATGGGGTTGGATCGTCCCTTGGGGGGATTCTTGGCTCCACACCTACACACACTCTAGGTACACTTACAGTAGGGTTCACATAGCAGGGGTACTTTTGTTTACTGCCTTGTTTATATGCCTGCGTATATACACTGTTTACACCATGTTAGAACTATATATACTATTTACACTTTTGGTGCTCGTAATCACGTTTATCTGCTTCTGTCCATTAATCATTGCAGCACATACATTTTATACAAGAATAATGTTGGTTCAAGAAATATTATTGAAAACGTCCCACTGTGTATTCTCTGAATACCTCTCTGAGATTAAGTGAGCAAGTGTGACTGAGCAAGAGGTTCTGTACTGTTTCCACGATCCCTGAAGAGTCAGGGTTGTCATGTTCAGTGGTTGCCAGAAACCATTCTCTCCCTGGTAAGGTTAGGGGGGCTTATGGTGGCACTGTGAGCTAGCTGGTCTCTAGGCCAACATATCCTGCGGGGGTGTCCGCAATCAGTCTAGGCACCAAGCCCCTAGTTTATGTTGTCCAACAAACGCGCAGATCCTACGGGTTAGTAGGAACTACATGACAGGGCGACACTGGATTAGACTCACTTCCCACAGGGGGAGGGGCACAGGTTACACAAGAGTCGGTTCTCTAAGAATCGTATGCAGAGAACACGCGAAATGGAAGGAAGTTCTTGTATAAGCAAATCGTTAAACGTGACCCGTCAAGCAAACGAAAATTTATTGGCTGGTGGTTGATTATTTAAACATTTGATTAGTTAATAATACAGAAACTCAATGGAAGAAAATGTAAACAGAAACTACAGTGTTCTGCCGGTTCTCTGCTGCCTCAGGTGGTCTCAGTGACGGTGCTGGAGCCTAAGGTATTGCTAGGGGATTTGGCCATGGCAAAGAGTCACATGCGTTGCACAGCAGCTCTCGATGGCGCCTTCAGCAGAAAGAAAATACACACAGCAACAAACAAGTCGCGCATGCACAATCCTTCACTTCCTAAAGGCAGACATGCGCAGTACAGCACTTCCCAAGCTTGAACATGCACGACATCAGAGCTGCGTAAATGGAGAGCATGTAATGCTTATAACGAAGCCATGACGCAAGCAGAGAGGCCCTCCTTTGATCCTCCAGTGACCCGCCCACAGCACCGTCTGCACAGCATTCGCTACGCTACTGTAAATTTAGCTCCGACAGTCGTGGTCACTCAAAGCTTCTCCCTCACAGCACGCAGGTGTTGTCAAGGCTCTAAAATGCGTGATTAATGCATTTTAGTGCAGTGATGCAGACCACCACACTGAAATACGTTAATCTAACGCCTGATGCATGGTACTTGGCAGGGCTATTCTCATGCATGTAACACTGTTGGGCAGAGCCAATTGGCCAGTCACCCCTGGAATCATCACATGTGGTTTGTCCAGATGTGTATCGCCGAGGGAGGGCCAGGTGCTTTCTTTGGATGGGCTGGACCTCCTGGGGCACTAGTACTAGTCTTATATTAGGGCCCTTACTCAAGGGGGAACCACTGTTCATTCATAGGCAAGCGAAACAACTCGATGGAGCGGCGTTGCACACTTTGTAAAACCTCGTTGGGGAAACATCATGCTGTCTGTGCCTTCCGCACTGGCTTTGTACACACTGGGCCTGATTCACAAACGACCTCCGCACTCCTGGTGGAGGCCCCGCAGTCGTGGGGAAGTCTCCGCGCTCGAGGCAGAATCTCCACAATAAGGTCCACTGTTTCTATGAATATGCTTGTCTTGGTCGTGATCAGGCAATCAACAGCGCAGGCTAGTGGCCTGAGTTTTGTGGCCAGAAAAATGGTAAAGGAAAAGTCCAAACCCATAACTACATACAGCATTTGGCCACCTACAATTGCCTCTAGCTGTTCAGGAAGAGGTAAAGGAACCATGCACACAGTGCTTAATTTCTGTTAGTGCCACTCCCTTAAGGGCCTGAAAAATCACCAGACCTCTACAGGTATGCTGGCTCTCGAGATCCGGTCTTCGGGCACTCTCTCACGCACACGTGTAGGAAGAGGACCCGACAGATATGTGAGCTCAACTGGGGAAGAGAAGAGTAAGGTTGTTTCCAGGAGCAGTGAGAAGCAACAACAACTCTAAAAAGAAATTATTACACAGGACAAGAAATGTGGCACGTAAAACAAGAAAGCTGTGAGTTTCGAAATTGGCATGGCATACGACCATTGGCCAGAGGGTGTAAACAGGAAAAAGCAAATAAAAACCTCTACACAACAAATTATTGATACTGTTACAATGGGGTCACAATGTCCAGGAGATACTTCTGAAACTGTAAGCATATGTATATGCAGGCCACAGCTGAAAAAGATAAGATATGAGAGCATTTAGAAGATTCACTTTTATCTGCTAACAACAAAAGAACAGAGTGACAAGATAAAAGAGCAATCTTGGCACAGACGGATTTGGCAGGAGAAAAAGAGATGAGCAGTGGGAGTACAAATGTGATGACTTGTTTGTCAGGAGATTCAGAAGGGGTGAGTTGCCTCAATGTCTTGGGGTAGTGACTAATATATGTGCCTTGTATCCTTGCACCCATGCATGTGGTCTTACGTTACCATGGGCTACTGTAAGAGGGCAGTTTACTGCAAGTGAGGCTGCAAAAATGGTATGCGCGCTGCAGACCAAGCAGCAATGGGGTATGGGTGTGGAAATGAGTGGGGAACTGCACCAGTGGAAGGGACTAAAGTTGCTGCACATTGTTTGGGAGTCTCTCTTCAAAGGAACTCAAAAACCTGAGGACAGCACTGCTAAAAGGCGTAGCTTCAAGAGTAGGGTTTTCAGATATACCCTGAGCAGAGGAGTCATGGAATGTGGTGGAATTTCGATTGCGTCTGAGTTGGTATCATTGAAGTGAAGTACGAAAGGTTTCCTCTACTAAACCTGGATGCCTGTCCATCTTACAGACCTGGATCTTAGCGCTATACATTAAAAACTTTCCTCACCCATTTTATCCAAAATAGTTGACCATTAGTAGGATGAAAAGTTAAAACAAGGTGTGAATGGGGCACTCAGAATTTACAAGGGGGCACCTGAGAGCTTAGAGATGAGAGAGATGCCAGAATTTATGATTAATCATTCAGATCACAAGGGAACCGTATCCACTATTATAGCTCCTCTGCCTGGCCCACAGTTTCCTCTTCTACAGTCCCACTTCTGCAGCCTCATTACAGGAGAGGGAAAATGCTGGGATGCTGTCCAGATTGCCAATCCTATTCAATAGCCTGGGCCACCACCACTCCTGAAAATCCAGATTGCCTCTAGAAGCTTCAAATATGATCCCATTGCCACAGGAGAGGGTAGACAATTCACATCCTCTGTAAGTTGGCAAAAATCCTTGTTTCTGCCCCAAAAAACTGGCCTTAGATTCCTGAAACGCATATGATGTTTCTGCTTATATGACGTACAACATTAAGAAGGCTCAAACTAGAAATCCACAAGAAAAGGGTAAGTTCTAAGTTTTAGAAAGATGACTCTATACAGAATCACCATATCTGACGGTGGTGCGGTACCGATCAGCACATAATAACAAAAACAAGCTAAACAATGTACGATAAAGACAGGAAGAGGCTACAGAGTAGAGGAAGGCTGTAGCATTTTTCATCCTAAACCTTTCTAATGACTAGGGACTATGCTTCACTCAAAAACTGTACTGCATCTTCAAAATACGGGAAAACGACCTAAATTGGCTTAAAATGTGTGTGTTTTTTCCACTGTTTAGCTGAAAAAGCAGAGCAATCTATTATTTCCAACAAACAAGATCCAGTGTACCCAGTTTTTCATGCACTCACCCTCATTAACGACAATAGTCGTTGGGGACAATAAAGCTACAGGTCTTGAAGACAGTCATTCTTCCTGTCCTCAGTTTAATTTAAAAACATCACTTTCTTGCCCGGCCAGAATAGTCATCCAATCCAACGCCTTTTAATCGATGACACTGAACTGGCATTCCCAGGGCGGAGGGAATTCAGTGCAACTTTCACAAGGTGGAGGCTATGTACACATGGAAAATAGCTGCAGACCAGTCACTTTGCATCCAGTGTGTGAAAAATGTTTGGTGCAGAGTGACATTATTGGGAACATAATGCTGGCATGGTGACATACCTCCTTGCTTTTCCTTTATCTGGTGATGGAAGTCTACTCTTGACTTCTGCATCCAAACATGCCATCATTTGGGAACAGATATGGGGGAGCTTTAGACAAACAAACAAGGGAAATTGAATTGTTCTGCTAAATTATGTATTAATGTATGAAACATATTTATTTAGTGTGGACCTAACCACAAGGGCAGCAGAGTGCTTTAAAAGTCACAGGAAATGAAATGAGATCAAATGATAAGCAATAGTGTCAGCACAGGCGTGCAAGTTAGCGTGAAAGGTTTATAGTAAATGAATAGTCCTAGATATAGGTTCTTAAGAGATGAGTCTCAAGGTGTTGCTCTTAAATGAGAGCAGGTTGACACTGAGTCTTACCTCTTCAGGTAGACTGCCTTAAAGTCTTGGGGCCAATCATTAAAAGTCCTGGTTTAGTGTTTTGACTTCTCTTACTTTTAGTATTTCTGTTATCAGACAAGATTTGTTTCTGGTGCATTGTTTCCCTCTGATCGTGAGTATAGGGTAATCCAAAATTTAGACTCATAAGTGGGACACGTCGTCTTGAAGTTAATTCGGACACATGGTATTAGCAAGTTTAGTTCTCTTATGATGAGGGAGATATCATGTGAGTTCTTGGCTCCTTTCACAAGATGGGCAGCTGCATGTGGGGTATATCTCTAAGGGATGGGTAATTGCTGCATTGGGAAAGCTGCTAGTATAGCATTTCTGCTGTCTAGGTAAGATATAAACAGTTCTTGAACTGTGTTCTTGAGGCCTTCAAGTAGGATGATGGATTACAATTTTTGAGGAACTGCAAAAAGCTCTAAGGAAAAGAATATTGTTTTAGAAAAATCTGCAACTTTTCACCTAAAGTAGTAGTAGTGACATATTTGCGCTGCTTGTGCAGCTCAACAATTAACAACATGATGCCTTATAGTATTCACAGAACTGTAAAAAGCCAGAATATACCATAAACTGTGGGACAGAGTGAAGTAGTAGATGTGCTACCAACTCTGCTTGAAATAAACTCGTTAAGAACGTTTTTTTTTATGTGCAGGAATAAATAAAATATGTCCAAAAACATGACACAAGAAGACCTCCATAGGTTGTGTAGCATTTAAATTATGACTTTCAGATTGGAAGCTTTGATACTATCCTTGTACTGGCAAATATGTGTTCTTTTCTGCTGTGTCCCAAAGTTCCACCCTCTAGTCTGTCAGTGCCCAAACTGAGATTACAAAAGCTGTTGACAGCCCTGCCTACCGTTTTTCTTTCTTTCAGAATTTCAAAACGTAAATCTGCAGAATCCACCTGCCACCTCACCTTCTTATTGACTTACAAAATGTACTCCCAAACATATAGCCGATGAAGTACTTAGCCTACCCAAATGGGGTCAATTTCCAAAACTATAGACACTGAATTTATTACAACAATTTAGCTTTCTGGTGAATGAAACCACTTGTGGCACTTAAATATGTGCTTTGCAAACATTTTTATGAATAACAACAAGTTGTTGCACTTGACATGTTTAAATAACCCTGGGACAGTTTTCAAGACCCCATAAAAATGCATTCAGATGAACTAACTGTAACAAGGAAGAAAAAATATATTTTTTTTAAAAAGTCAACAAAAGTAGATTAAAAATATGAGCATCTCCCTTAAAAAGAACCAGTTGGTAGAATGATTTAGATGGCGTTGAACAGGTTTAAAATGAGGTTCTATAATTGATAATAAAAGGAAAGATGTGATGTTTCTTCTCACGTGAGAAAATCATAACTGTTTTCTGTAACATGCCCTTTTCAAAATGGCCGCCAAATGAGGACTCAACAATGATCCATTATGATCTCATTCAACGAATAAACGCATCATAAGGAAGATCTTGGCCGAGATCTTCCTAGTTATGAAAACAGACGCCATTTTGAAGGAGCTGTGTTTGCTATTCACAAGGAATTTGGCAATTTCAAGATGGAAAATCCCATCACAGTTTACAGATATTATTTAATATTTTGTTTCTGTTTGTTATATGGTTTTGAAAGATGCATAATTTTAAAATGTACGTAATCTGTACAAATGTCTTATGAATACCCGCACTATTTTCAAAGTATTTATTTTCAATGATTTTTGGAAAGAAATAGGTCATACTTTGTAAACAAGCTGTTTGTTAATGAAAAACGCCTTTATTCTGCTCCTTTATTTGCGCCTGTTTTCAACGTAACACTCCACCCTTCCAAGATGGCCGCCGCACTCCCCAGCCCCGTGCCCGGCTCTGCCCTCCTCCCCTGCGCGCTGTCACTGGTGCAAAGGTGCACAGTCTGGAGTTCTCAGTCCAGGCTGCTTCTGTCACCCCATCAGTGCTGGTGCCTGGTTAGGCTCCTGGCTGAGACTGGCGCAGAGTACCTGCCATGGGGACAGAGGCCCTGGTGGAGCTGCTGGAGTCCTACAGGGGTAGAGACAGGCTGGTGAGTTCAGACAGCCCCTGACTGTCTGTGTGTTTCTGTCAATCATGGAGTTTTAGGACATGTCCTCCTTTCTCATATAATTTCGTTATTGTTATTGTACTTTGTGGCAGATCTGCTCCACTTTATCTCTTGGGGCTGTACAAGCAAATTTGGCTATTAAGAGTAAATTGTATTTCACTTAACTTTTTAACTGAAAAGTTTGTCTTTTTAATTTCGTGTAAATCCCATAGTTGGAAAACAAAAGTCAGATGTTTTTTTTACCGAGGCTGAAAGTGCAAGTTTGAAGTACTCATTTTGGGTGCTCTTTGTAATGGAAGAATTATTGGGCAGTACATTCACCCACATCTTTTTTCTTATTTTCAATGTTATGTTTTGTTTCTTGAACGTTTAATGGTGGTTTTATGTGCTCGTGGTTCACAGACGGCAGGAAACCTGGTGAGCTGAGTTCAGGGAAGATTAACATAAGCTTTTTGTGTGGAAGGAAGGAGGCGCTTTAGCGTTTTCACCTTTGACCTACAAGTGGTACTTACATCCCCAGGTTCATTAACGCACTGAGATTTCTTTTGTAATAAGTCTGAATGTGTAACCACAGGGGACGTGTCTTCAGGTTTACATTACGTATTTATTTTTTCACTTATTTCTTTTAATATTTCAAATCGCATGCCTCTAGATCCAAGCAACACAGAGATCAGATGGGATGGGAAACAGGCAATGCTAGAGGATTTGTGTGTCTGGACATGTGGCATAGACTGTCAGGACCATGACTTATCTGATAACTTTGTATTGGGTAACACAAAGTACAGACCCTGCCCACTTTTGTTTTCCATTCAAGTTCTCTTCATGTACGTCTGGACAACAATGTCCCCACAGTTCCTTTACCCGATAAGTCTGAAAACATACAGGAACAGGCTAATATTGAATATGAAGCACTGCATAAAACATTCATTTATACTTCAGGTGTGAGAACCTCTTAGTGATGTACGGTTATTACGCCTGCGTTTATTAACCGCCTTTGAAAGAAGGACATAGTGTTCAGAGAAATGGTCATTCTTGCAACAGTAATGAGTAAGTAATCTGATTATCCACAGTAATTAAATATGTTCATCATATTTTGTAGTAGTTATATTGCCTCAGCTAACGAGATTTTGAGAGTGGCCTACTAAAAGTAGGCTGGAACTGTAAATGCCAAGTTCCCTCAGTTCAGCCTTAATAAGGGAGATGTGACCTGCAGTTTATTGCAGTGTGCAGTACATACTCTGCAAGCGTTGCTTATGTTGCACATCTTCTGGTTGGTGCAGCATTTGCTGTTTCTATAGGAATCTGTTTGGAGTCTCTGTAGTATTAGAAAACCCAATGAGCAGTTGGTGTATACACATTCGTACTAGCACTGTATCCCACTATGCTTTGAGATACAGGGAGGTAAAGTGATTTGCCCCTCATCACATATTTATTGTCAAGTGTCAAAGCCGAGATTAGAACCAGGTATTAGTAGAACAATTCATCCACCACACACGTCCTCCTGCGAGCATACCATCTGGATGCATCTGGGAATTTAATGTGGGTGCAGCGTGGTAGGACTCTGGTTCAAAATAAGTGGGTTTTTCAATCCTTTTCGGAGAGACTCCTTGATGCCATAAGTGGGTGAAGCTTTGTGGTGGCAACTTCCCACATAGAAGTAGGCCCGGTAGTAATTTTAATTATGCTGTAGTAATCAGAATAATCTTGGTGAATCTGTGTTACTCTTTGACACAGAATTTCCAATAGTTAACGTAACTATACCCTCTCACATAGTCAAGAGAAAGTTGGGGGTTAATAAGCACAGAAACAACAAATGTATCGAGCATGAACGGCCGTGCTGCTGTTCACGTTGTTTGCATTTAGCCCTTTTTTCTTAGCGCAAAATTCATCCTTGCATCCATTTTGGACTCAAGGGTGCATTTTGTGTTAAGAAAATAGCACTGAGCGCCAGGAGTACGTTGTGGGGAAATTGGGCTGCTACTCATGTTCTGCTGCATTTAGCGCTATTTCTTAGCGCCAAATGCATCTCCTCGGCTATTTTGGACTCAAGGGGTCATTTTTGCACTAAGAAAATAGAGCTAAATGCCGAACTACTCTTTTTGCATAGTTATGCTGAATTTCACATAATTTTGTGGTAATTACGCGACAGCAAATTAAACAAGTTGTGTGCTCCACTACACATAACTGCAAGATTTCTCAGGAAAGTATTTATTCTAAAAAAGCACGCAACATTAAATCTAATGTGGACTTGATCTAGCAGTAGTGGGAACGTCTCTTTCTGATGTCATGGACTTTTATGGTAGCTTGGTTATACGTTCGTTGGAGGCGTGATCGGGAGCATGGCTGAGTGATGTTCTGGGAACTGCAGAGCACTTCCATCGTGAACTGTATTTGCGCATGTGTGTTTTCTTCGTAATGTATTTGGTCAGATTCATTTAGTTGTCAAAATGGCGCCGGGGCCTTTTGTGGGAGTGACTTGGTATGGCAATGGCTTATGGGTCCAAACTCCTAGTCTGTAATGAAGCCCTAACAATGGCTTGGCTAAAATTTAGAGCGGAGTTCAGGCTCACACAGCCATATTGGCACAGAGAGTATGTGAGGTCAGATTATTGATCCGTTCTCTCGGTGAGATGGATATAGAGCTGCATATCATCTGTATATTGTGTTTCAATCAAATAGTTTTGGCTAGTATACAATAGTGCTGGCTTAAGTGAATCATATTTTCTAAGAATGCTTGTTATGGTCCAAGGCCAGTCAGAGATTGGTAATTATGGAAAGTTGGAAGGTTGTGCAGAACCTCACTTGTAGAGGAGTATCCCGATGAAGCAGAAAGAATCGTGTCCAAATAAGATAAGTTAAAGCACATTGGTTTTGTGGTCTGGTGGGGGATGTTGTGTACCTGAGTGTTCCATACTGCCCACGGATCAGCCAGTAACAGCATCGCCTGCTGGCGTCTGTTCCCAGTACGATGTATTCATACTTGCAAATATTGCCATCCATATCTCTGTGTTCCTGGAAGGAACTGTTCCTCAGTCCTACTTTGTAACCACATGTGCACTTCTGCAAGTGGGAAGCAGCACATTTTCGAAGTTGTGATGTGTCATTCAGTGTGTATTTCTGAGAAGGCAAGCCTGTAGTTGCTTTAATCATATTTTGTAGTGTGTTTTTCACAAACCTTTTGGTTAGCTGTAAGAATTCGATCTGTCCTGATGTGAACCTCAAATGTGTCCCTTCATTGGTGGCTTGCACTGTAGACCGAGGCCTCCCTTTGTACTCTGTCCTCTTGGGTCTCTGTAAACAAACACACTTTCCAGATCCGCACACACCGCACTGATGAAATCAGTGCCGTGTGATGCACTCCAGTCTAGTAACCTGTGAATGGGGCTATAGAATTGTTTTTACAAATACACTTTTTAAAAGTATTCCTATCGCCCCAATTTCCCAGGAATTAATGAAAGGTAACTGGACTGCAAGGGGATGCTGCAATCTAGCCCCTCTGCAACAATCTGTGACATGATGACTTGTTTGACAGAAGCAATAGAGTTATCCGGGAAGCTGTCCCATCTTCACTTCTATCGTCCAGGCCCAGTAAAGCAAGCCCTTAGTCTGCTTTGGTATCCTAGTGCTGCTTGGTAAGTCTGGGGTCCTGTAGACAAAGGGGCAAGAAGCATACAGTAGGTTCCTAAGGCCAAGAACCCTGACCCTCAGCTGGTTTAAGATAATATTTATATCCATCCGTGCAGTTTGTTGGTGTTTCCCTCCATCGGTGCCCACATGGCTGAGTTCCAGAAGTGGAGTTTTAAAGATTATTTAAGTTAGTGTAAGTAGTTTTACTGTTGTGCCCAAGCAGCAAAATTAATGCTGAGAAAAACTTTGACAATGTTTGGAGAATCATTGAGTAACCAGACTGATCTGCCAGGAACTGTGTTGGAATAGGATGTCTCCCTGGACAGAAGAAGATCTCATCTTGAGTCTCATCAGAGACCTTCCAGAGCAAGTTCTAAGTACAATCTAACTGCAATCTGGGCTCATCAACCAGTCTGGCTTCGACCCATGCCCATCATCCCAAAAGAAGAAATGACCTGGAAAAGAGTCCGCCCAATCTGGCATCCTCATATTGGCAGCAAAAAGGCACTTCATCTGTCTTGGATTTTTGTACTTTAAGGGTTTTCTTCCTATCCCTACTCTCCTCCAAGAGTATCCTGAACTGTGGCTGTTGGGAAAACTTCTTCAGCTATCTTTTCCTCCACTTGTGATGAACCTAAGGGGATATCCCCTTTGGCATTGCCTACCTTCTCATATCGTGGCATTCACTTGTGTCCTGGCTTACATGGGCCAGAGGCCGCCTAAACTGCTCACAAGGGGACTTTGGTGAAAAGGGAAATTGTGTGATTTGTTGAGAAAAGCGCTCAGTCTATTGAAGAATCTTACAACGAGAATCCATCAACAGAATTACCTCAGCCATAGGCAGCGCGTGGCAGTGGTAATTCCTCTGGCCAATTCTCCACCCGTAGAAAACCTTCCAACCGAGTATTTAGCTTTACCACAGATCTGAGGATGCCTCATTTACATGAAAGTTTACGTTTTCTATTCAACTAACATTGGGCTTGTTGACTCCCATGTTGACACTTATTCCCTTTGACTTTCTTTGCAATGCTTCAAATAATTTTTAATTTTTTTTTATTTCTACTTTTAACGCTTTTTATGTTTTTTGTTATACATATAACATTTTATAAATTTTTAATAAACCTTGGTTTGAAACGTCTTATATTCTTCATTTTAAAACATTGCTTCTATTTGTGTGTTTAGCTTATTCAACAAAACATTTGAGTCAATGGACACTTTTGGGAGACCCTGCTTGTCTCTCCGGGGCAGGTTGTTGTGAGAACTTTGTCACTACACTTACTAAAGCCCGTGGCCACTGTTTCATACACCGTCTTGTGGATTTGCTATACTAGTACTCTTTTTGTGCAAAGAAGGTTCTATCCATCAGTCACAAAAGTTGTAGCTATCATAAAGAGTGTAGCTGTTGTATGATTTTACCTTTCCCCTCCCAAATAATTCTTACATTTGACGGACTTGGAAACTGGAGTCAGTTTATAAGTTGAAAGTGGAGTGTGATCACATGGCACCTTCCCTTTAGGAGCAGCGAGAAGCCTAGCGGTGTACCTCAGGTCTCCATCCCAGAGCCCGCTTTGTCCAATCTGTGCCTTACGTCTCAGCCTAGAGGATGCAGCTGTGTCCTTCCACCAATGTGCAGATGACTTGCAAATATATGTAAAAATATGAATAACATAAGCCTACCAGCTTGGAGAGGCTTTAGAACTAGATGCACAATAACTTCAAGAGCATTAACTCTCTTAAAACAAAACTCTTTCTATTCTCACCCTCAAACACACTTAGATTTTATGCCTCACTCATGAACTCCATAATTCTCACTGGATTCTCTCTTCTCGCTCTCTCTTTCTGATTAGGTCTGTAAGCCCTTGCTTCACTCCCTTACTTCTGTGCAGGCAGGGGAGTGAAGCAGGCAAGTTCAGGCAGACAAGGAGACCAGCAGGTTTTTCACAATATCATTTTGTTGGCTTTTTGCTCCTGTTGTTGATGGTAAGTTGTTGAGCTGTTTGGAAAACACTAATAGTTTTTTTTGTTTTTGTTTAATCTGTTTATTGAGTTTTCGTATATGAGAGACATTCGTTAGTGATAGATTCCTTACCGCCCCACCCATCCTCCCCGTTCTGCGAACTGATTCTAGGGTTAAGGTCATCCCTTTCAGGGCCCTAGTTTCATGGCACCAGTGGTCAGTTTCTTGCATGGCTCTGCGTTCCTGGCGCGGAAAGTCGTGTACAGAACTGACGTCAGCGCGCATGGGTGGCGCCTAAGTAGTCTCCGTGACGTCATCTCGGCGCTTCCGACGCCAGTGACGAACGCGGAGCCGCACAACGCCACCTAACGACGCGCAGGGGTACTGCTGACGAAAAACTTTCCGGATCCAGTCTGACGCCTGGGGATATTCTAAGGTAAGGAATCTATCACTAACTAATGTCTCTTACAGATATATCGTTACACAAGTAGTAACTTGTGCATATATGCAATTGCCATATTCTTGCAGGGGTGTTACATATCCCTAGAGCAGTAATGATCACAACACATTCCCACTTACATGTTTCGTCTTGTAACTGGTATTACCTCCCTTCAATTTCTTGTGTATGTTGTGTACATAATTTATCTTCGTATTAACAGCACGTTGCATCATTCCTCAATTTACTGCGCTAATTGAAGTCGGTTTATTAGGAGTATATGATATAGGGGTAGCCATTGCTCTCCCGGGGGATTGTGTGTGCATCTTTTCCGCATTATTTTGTATTCAAATCAGCCATGTGGTATCACCTGCGAGGTGTGTGGTTGCCTGTAGCGGATACATTTCGAACTCTCTTAAACGTATCAACTATTAACATCAACTTGTTACCGGTTTATCTAGACCCCAGTGTCTCCCTGGGTTGCTTTTACTGGCTTGTGTTATTGTATTTGCTTGGTGTGCCTGTGATCTTCACCCCTGCCAACTCGCAGTATATTAGATACTGCTCAATTCACATTGGATACCGCTAACATGTGCTTTAGTGTCCCCTACCCCGTCCTATGCCTGGTCCTTCCCCAGGGACATATTTGATTGTGTATCCGGCCAGGCAGTCTCCTGAAAGGATCTAAGAATCACATTCCAGCTATCCGCTATCGGGAACTTGCATAGTCCTAATGTGTCCTTCCTGCAGAGGAAGACCCCTTCGGCTCTGGCCCAGTTTACGAGGGAATGCTCCTATGCTATTATAGCCGGTGGCTCTTTGGATTTCCAACGTTTCGTTATGAGCCGTTTGGCTACGATAAGTCCAAGCTCCAGGAATCTATTCGTGGCCCTGAGCTTCCGGTCTTTCGTGTACACTCCCAGTATACGTATTTCCCATGTGTTTGGCAGGGATCTATTTGTGCATGTAGATAGCTTGTGAATTACTCCCTCCCAGTAATGTCCTAGCCGTGGGCAGGACCATAACATATGCATTATACCCGCATTCCCGCAAAGTGCACTGGGGGCAGCTCGTGTCATCTCTGCGAAAGTAGCGATTTATTTTCTCTGGGGTCATATATACCCTGTGTCCAATATATAATTGGATCAACCTGAACCGAGCATTACGGGGGATATTTGTGGGCCCTGCTAATATGGTATTCCATTCTTTAGTTGTGTATGGACGTCCAAAATCTATCTCCCATTTCCTCCGCAGAGATGTGAGATCCATTGCCGTATGTATACGAAGTTCTTCCGCAAACCAGCGAATTAAATGGCTTTCATCACCCATGACATGAATTAATTGGAGCACTAAGTGTGTCTGTAATTCCTGCAACATGTCACCCCATTTATCACGCAGAATGCCTGTCCATGAAGCATATGTGAGTAACTGCCCTGCAGGTACGCCCACTTCTTGTCACAATTCGTTATATGGGATGAGCGTGCCGTCATGGTAGAGGTCCCCCAATGTGTGTATGCCGGCCGCGGGCCAGGTGGTCAAATCTATTGCAGTTGTAGTCTCTTTTTCTCTGGGCATGCCCAGAAGGGGGATCGCCGGTGCATATGGTGTGGGTTTTTTGGTGAGATACAGGGATCTATGAAAGCATCGAGCTGCTACTTGTAACAGCAGCGGCAACAGACCAAGCCTGCTGCTGCAAGGATGGAACACTGAGAGTAAGGTTTGTACTGTGTATGGGGCCCCCGCACCCGCTGTGTCCGACAGGCTTAGACCCGCCATCCACCGGGCCTCCCATTGTAATTGCGCTGCCAGGTAATAGTATTCTAGATTGGGTACTGTCATGCCACCCTGAACATTAGGTAAGTACAGTTTTGTGAGCGCTGTTCTATGCCTTGATGTATTCCAAATTAGATCACGGAGCATGCGTTCAAGCGGTCCGAAGAAGGATGGTGGTAAATATAAGGGTAGGTTGTTGAAATAATAAAGGAGCCTCGGAAGGACTACCACCTTAATGAGTGCTATCCTTCCTGCAATGGAAAGGGCGAGCGACTTCCAGAAAGTCATTTGCGTTGATAATGGCGTGATGGCCCTAGTAAGATTGCCGTCCAGGAGGTCCCTTTCATTGCGGTATATCTGGATGCCTAAGTAGCGAAACATTGTTGGCTGCCATTTAACTGGAACGTCATTGACCCTAAGGGTGGGGTCAGGGGTGTGGGTGGTGAATGGGAACAGGCATGATCTCCCCCAGTTAACCCGCAGCCCCGATATGTGGGCAAACTGGGCGAGTATGCTAGATATGACGTCTGGTATGTTCCCGATATCTCCTGTATAAAGGAGTAGGTCATCCGCGTATAGGGAGATGGCGTGCGTGTCCTCTCCCAATGGGATACCCCATGCTGTGGCCGAGGCCCTCATAGCTATGGCCAGCGGTTCGATGGCCAGCGAGAATAGGAGGGGGGAGAGGGGGCAGCCCTGTCAGTACCCCTGCCTTTAGGCACTGGTTGCAAGATCAATTGGCCAGTTCTAATTCTCACTGTTGGGTTACTGTATAGTAGTTTGATCATAAGTTAAAGCTAGGGCTAAGGCCATGCCCATGCAGTACTTTGAAAAGAAAGGACCACTCTATCATTTCTAATGCCTTCTCGAGATCAAGCACCAAGCAGCCCGAATTAGGCCCTCCATAGGGGGCATATCGCATGACTTGGAACAACCTGCGCAAGTTAAATGAGGTCAATCGATTCAGGACGAATCCATTCTGGGGCCGTATTACATAAGGTGCCCCGGGGGCGCAATGGGCGTTTGCGCCTGCTTTGCGTGCCCCCGGGGCACTTTGGTATTATAGAAGGGGGCGCAGACACTTGTGCGTCCCCTTCTATAATACCGACAGCGCTGGCGCACTTAAAGCGCCAGCGCTATTAACAGAGGGTTTTCCCACATTTGCATAGAGGCGTGCCCTATGCAAATGAGGTGATTCCTTTGACTGCGCCCGCGCCATATTACAGACGTGGGCCCAGAGTCAAAGAAGCCCTCGGAAGGCGCACTGACAGTGCACCATTTAAAAGGTGGCGCCTTGTCAGTGCGCCCCCTGAGAGCAGCCCTCTGCAGGGGGTAAAGGGTGTCCCATGGACCCCCCAGACATCCCCTTGCAGGCGGGTACAGTCCCTGACTGCACCCGCCTACAAGGGGATCTCTAAACCCCTTTGAAAGTGCAGGCGGGTGCCGCCTGCACTGTGAAAAGACGGAGTGGCTGCTCCGTGTTTTCACATGAATGTGCACCCCCCCCAGGGCAGCGCGAGGTCGCGGCTGCCCTGGGGGCAGCGCATACACCATAATTGGGCACATTGCCATTGTTTGCGCTGGGCGCACCTTTTCAAAGGTGCGCTGGGTGCAAACAGTGCCAAAATGTAATACAGCCCCTGGTCAGTGTGTACCAGATCCGGTACCAACGGAGCCAGTCCTGAGAGTATACTGGCCAGTATTTTGTAATCCACATTTAGTAGCGCCAGCGGGCAGTAGGCTCCGAGTTGGGTGGGGTCTCTATTTGGTTATGGCAGAGTGACCAGTGTGGCATCGTTCATGGAATTTGGTAGATGTGATAACTGTTCCGCCTCCTCAAATACCTTCTGTAGTGCTGGTGTCAAGAGATTTTGTTATGGCTTATAAAATTGAGGTGGGATACCGTTGTGGCCTGGTACCTTCTCTGAGGCCAAGAATCTAATTGCTCCTTGTATCTCGCTATGTGTTATGGGTGGATCTAGTTCTAAGTGTTGTTCGGAAGTCAGAGCCCTGAACGGGATGTTATTTAAGAAACTGTTCTGCTCTGAGTCCAAAGCTTCTATGGCCGTTCTATACAGCGATGTGAAGTGTGTGACCAGTTCCTTATGTATTTCCTGTTGGGTATATTTCAGTTGTCCGTCTGTCGACCTAAGTGCCGTAATGGGTTTGCGATTGTGATCTTGCCGGATCATCCATGCAAGTAGGGTGCCTGAGCGGTCTGCTTTCGCATGTGTCTTAGCTGAGTGCGCTGCATAGTTCGTGCACCTCAGCCTTTCAATCAAGTCTGTGTGTTTCGATCTCGCTGCTGCTAGCTCCAGTGTGCCTGCTAGTTCGGTTGCTTCCCATGTTTCCAGTGCCAGCAGCTCATGTTCCACCTCTTTAAGTTCTGCCTCCACCTTCCACATCCTAGCCCCATACAGCTCCCTCTTATCGTCACTTTAAATGCATCCCATTCTACCAGTGGAGATGATGCCGTCCTGCGTTGTGGGTGAAGTAGTCCTCAGTGACCCTGTGGACAGACTCTCTGAACTGTGGGTACTCAAGCAATGCAGGCTGAAGATGCCACATTGGCACTGGGGGGACGTAGCGTTTCCCATGCTAATGCCATGAAGTGTGGGTTGTGGTCGGAGTGCGTGCGACCTAGATATTCCGTCTGTTTTACGTATGGTAGTAGATTGAGTGTGCTTAGGAATCTGTCTAGTCGGACATGTAAAGTATGCGGAGCAGAATAATAAGAGTATACCCTTGTGCTGGGATTTCGGTGTCTCCACACATCAGTTAGTCCCCACTCCCTGTCCAGTCCACTAACCGTTGAGCCCCTATAGATGCTGTTGTGCTACGTAGTGGTGGGAATGAACGGTATAAAGTTACAGCCAGTACATTATTCAAATCTCCCCCAATTACCCAGGGTACATCGTGCCATCTCGAGAGTACCAACGATATCGATGTCCAGAAAGGTCCCTGCTCCGCGTTGGACGCATATATATTTCCCATCACAAGGCACCTCCCATCCAATTTACCTTTACGAAATATGTATCTACCGTCAGGGTCTATAATGACTTCTACTGTTATGAGGAGGGTGCTCGGGCATATCCAGATTAATACCCCTAGAGCAAACATTGAGTAACTTGTGGCTAAGACTTGCTCTCGCCATCTACGCTGTAGCCTGTTGGTTTCTATGTGAGATAAGTGAGTCTCCTGGAGGAGGGCTAAACACTAATAGTTTATGGTGCATATATTCTCTGTAAGACTGATAAATAAATGTGAGCACATTATTAGCTGAAAATCGGAAAATATAAAAGCATTTTTAACATTGCTTGAAATAACAAGCATTTGCAATGCAATAGGTCTCGCATTTACGCGATTTTGAGCTATTGACATTGCAAATGACAATGCCTTTTATTTTTGTTTTCGTTTTTAAAACATAAATAAAAGGCATTGTGATTTACAATGCCAGTAGCTTTAACTCGCGTAAATGCGAGACCTATTGCATTGCAAATGCTTGTTTTATTTCTAATTGCTCTTGGACACGGAGGGACCTGGCACACTTAAATCCTGGAGCGCAAGCTATATCTTGTGGAGGTATGGCTCAAAACCATACTGCAGGGGGGGACCTTACTCTAATGAGAAACGTACCTAAGTAGGCAGTCAGCAAAATGCCCACAGGCACATTAACCCTTTAAGCTATTTTGATTTAAAACTGTGACTATGTAGGCAAAATACACATCTCTTCAGCAAGTGCATTACCCACCATAATTATCTTATTATTAATATTACCAATGTATTATTAGCTGGAATTCGTGGAAAAAAAGATTTTTGGACGGGAGCAGGGCAGCAAACATTGTCGTACCAGTTCAGTAACTAAGCCAGCCCTGTGTGTCTGCCTTCTCTTTATTATCCCGCAGGCCTGGCTGCTTCTGTCTTCCCGTTTTGCAAACATTACTGTATGCTTGTTTAAAATGTGTATGATGCCCTGAGGATTATTCCCAGCATACAGGGACACAGCAGGTATATCTTTCCCGCGCTAATTAAAATTCACCCGTTTAGCTTTTCCTGAGCACTTCGGTTATGCTCAGAGGGGGCAGCACCCTAGCTGGACTTGGGGAGGGAGAGGGAAACATCTCTGAACTTTTTGTGGACATACCTAATCCCTAGGCCGGGCCGTACTACTAACCACGCATCGTGTGATTTATGGGGAGCTGCGCCGTCACCCGAGCTCAGACATGTTATACTTCTCCCAGGAGTTACAGAATAAATCAGCATAAGGCTGATAACAATCCCAAGGCTGAACGTGACACAAACTCTGACTTGCAGAGAATTCTCATTAGTACGGAAATGAAGTCTCAAGAGACATGCCAGAAAATGGAACCTTTTTGCTGTTCAGGAACTGTTGATTTATTATTTTCACATTGTACCCAGATCGTCACAGATAAGCTGCACTAGTTTCATGTGAATTTTTATGGGCATCCAGTAACGGTCGCCTGCGTGAAATATGCAGCTTCGCCTAAAGCAAGTGACGAAGGAGAAACAGCAGCGAGGAAGGTAGATTGTCGGCCTATGGGCCTGATTCAGGGGTCGTGGGCATCTAGGAGGGGGCTTGCAAATAACATTACAAAATAAACACTTGCCGAACCCTCTCTCCGCTCCGGATGTCTTCTTTGTCCACTGGGGCAATACAAGAGACAAAATAAACAAATAAACACTTGCCGAACCCTCGCTCCGCTCCGGATGTCTTCATTGTCCACTGGGGCAATACAAGAGACAAAATAAACAAATAAACACTTGCCGAACCCTCGCTCCGCTCCGGATGTCTTCTTTGTCCACTGGGGCATTACTATAAGTTTGAGCTATTGGCGTTGCACATAATAATGGAACGCCAATAGCTCTTACTTCAGTAAAGCAAAACCTATTGCATTGCATAGGGCGTCTGGGCGCTTGTTTTCAGAGACCGCAATGGAGCAATAAAAGCAACCACTCGGGGCACAATGTTTATAATGTGCTGCATTGAGCAGGATATCGGCGGGTGGGGGGCCTTCGTTCAAGTAAAAATAGATCGGCTGCTGTAAGGATAATTTAGGACAGCCCAGTAGAAGCGGGTTTTCGAAGCGCTTTTTGTAAATATAAAGCGTGACCTAAGCAGCTGTAGCCAAGACGGGGGGAGCAAGGGCCGCCGCCATAGTTAATGCGCGGCATGGCACGCTGGTGAAAAAAACTAGCAGGGAGGGGCTCTGGAAAAGAGACTCGACGTGAGTCTTTAAATTGAAAGTGAACGCGCTTGTTGTACACGTTTGTGTAATAAAGGGAGCCCACTTCCCGGGAGCTCAGGGAAGCAAAAGGGAGGAAGGGGTTAAGGGTGGGTGACTCGGTGAGGGAAACCAAGATAAACCTTCTAAAACAAGCTGTCACCAATGCGCGAACGCAGCCGAGTGTTTATTTTTGCATCGCGCTTTTACTTTAACAATAGCAGTTAAAGTGAAAGCGCGATACAAAAATAAACACGCGGCTGCCTTTGCCAAAGCTGAATATAAAGGCGCCACGCTGATAATGTATGCAGGGTGGTGGCGGGAGGGAAGTGCACGGAACCAAACAGGCGCACATCAGGTAGGAAGGAGAAAGTCCTTTCAGAAATAAAGTAATAAATAACATACAATTTAGAGCGCATAGCGCTGCAGCCGCCATTGTCCCCATCCGTGTCCATTTAAAAAAAAAAATTGTGCTCACCCACCAGATAAAGCCCACTGTGTAACGCCGCAAGGAAACGATCCAATCGGGATGGGCGGGGCCAAAAGGAGACAGGGCGGTAACAAAGAAGCCTCTTTTTCAATCGGAGGCCAGCGTTTAGCATAAATGATGACGCCAGCCAATGAAAATGATGGGCGGGGCTTCAAGTTCCCTTCAGAAATCTTATCGATTACAAGACACCTCGCAGAGCGCGGAGCGCATGCGCGCTCCAACGCTAGGCGAGACCTAAAAAGGAAGGTGTATGTTTACACTGAGAAATGTATGTGAATGGGTTTTAGGGAAGTGACATAAAAGGTAAATACCATGGAAATGTGTCGCTTATGGCTATCAGCGCTACCTCCATGCTAACCACCCCAGCTATATGCTTCTTTGCTCTTTCATGATCCCTATAAGCACTCCACCAGCAACTCGAGCTGTGCCTGGTGCCCACTTATGCAACCCAGCGGCTGCCCCTCTGTCCATCCTGTGGAGTCTCCCTGGGTCCTCGGTCTCCTAAGAAGTGCCCATGCAAGCCAACACTTACTCGCTCTTCTAAACAACCAGGCACAGGCAGATTTCAGGTATGCTGACACCCACCAGGTCAATCACACACTGGCTCCAGGCACTTCATACCAGGCACTAAACATGTCCTAACCAGTCCATCAAAACTCCTGCCCACTGCCTGGTGAAACCTGTTGTTTTCCCTCAATACTTGATAGTGTCTGCACTGCTCACTAAAGGAACCAGTAAAAGCATGGTGCGCCATGCAGACTCATGCTCCTAATTTTATAACATTTTATACTTTTTATATAACATTTATACCAGTGCTGTAATTCCAGCACTTGCTTTTCTGTTCGGTCTAAAGCTCTGCGAGTTGTCCAAGGACTGAAAATTAGATGTACAGACCGGAGGAACTTAAAACAAGTGATTAACCTATTCCCGTTCTTGAGTTCCATGTCCAGACTCTACACCTAACTTATGTTGCATATCCCTACACTTTTGTTGTGTGGTCACTCTTCTTCAAAACTGTACGAGTAAACCAGAAAGTACTACAGGGAAACATACATCTCCTCTTAAAGGTATAGGATGGCGCTGCTGGTTAAAGCAGAGATCTACGAGCCATCTCGAAGCCTCTAGTTCGAATCTGTACCTCTTAACAGCATTTCTTGTTATTGACAATGCTCCAAAATCATAACACTGAGGCAGCGTACCTATAGTATTAATGTGCAAAGCCGAAAACTATCAGGGAAGCAAGTAAGCGTAGTATGTAGTAGTAGGGGAGAGAACAATGCATGATCATACACAAGCTGGGAAGGAGGGACAGTTCCATCCAGTGGTCAGTAGGCAGTGGTCGGTTCCTTATCAGTTGTGAGTGAAGTGCTCCTTGCTGGATTGGAGTTGTTGCTTCTTTCTGAACTGTGGCAGTGATGGTCTGGGCCTAATGCATGGCTTGACAGTGCATCCTATCCTGGGTGCCTTGCTCCACGTCTACGGAGCCTTTAGTCTCAGTTTTGCTTACCTTAGAGTTTTGTGCACCATGGATTAGTGTGTTGCATTGCCCTTCTGAGGTCCTGAGACTTTGATGCAAGGATGTGGGTTTGTTGGTAGACTTTCCATGTATTTGATCTAGGAGTTCGTCAATAGGATCTGGAGGTGCAGGGGGAGCCAGTGGGCAGGTTCATCAATGGTTGTACTTCTTTTGTCCTTTGAGTGCCACAGCAACATGCAGAACGATCTTCATTGGAACCACTTGAGCATCCGTCTAGCTCAGAATCGACCAGTGTTCAATCAGTGGTTCTTAGGTTGCCTTTATTAAGGTGCTCTTCTAGTCTTTGTTTGTTGGATGCTGATGTTGGATAGTCTGAATTTGCTGTTGATGGTGGTTCGTGGCAATGTTGCATTTGTAGCAGCTAATGGTGTGAATACGCTCATATTCATTTCTGAGTGACGATGCTAGGTCTGTTTTTTTTTGTTATTGTTGATGATGAACATTAATTCAGACTGTGTGGTTAGCACTCAACATACAAACGTGGATGTGAGTCCGCTTTCGAGCCTCAGTGGCCTTTTGAGAGGCGACTTTCAGATAGAGTTGTGTATCATCCCCATGTGCCTGAACTTGACTCCTTCAATTTCAACAGCGACTCCCAAGATGCTCCATGTTTAGACTGAAGTTCAAGACGGAGACCATGGGTGCTTGGGGTACTCCAAAGTTCACTTATAGCCATGTGGAAATAGAGGTTTCTGTAGAGGCCTCGAAACCTCTACTCACCCATTCGCTATGGTGAATCGGATTTTATCAAGGCAAGCTATGTTTGTTTATGTCCTACTGGCCTGTTCTGATGGGAGAACTCGAGCTGACAAAGAACGGGTGTTCTGTTCATTTAGGATGTGAACGAGCAATAAAGATGCCTTTAAATCTTGTTTTTATCTTGTCACATTTGTTGTGCCTTCAAAGGCAGAGTCAAATGCCACCTTATGTCTTCTTACAAACTGCTGCTTATTTTATCCTGGAGATTGGTGTTTGCTTTTCTTTCTCTGACTGCAAAGTTAGATTTGTAAAGTGAACTGTCTGACAATCGTGCTGGAGTACAGGGAGTGTGTTTTCCTAACACACAACATTTAAGCAGCCTGTAAAAGAACAGGACAAATATTTCAAAATATACCAGAAGTTAGGAAAGCACATTTGTTTTGTAATTCTGAATTGTGATGGAAACGAAGATTTAAATAGAATCAAACCAATCAGAACACTTTACTTGCTGAAGCACAAATCATAGATATTTGATGAAACCCAGATTCAACGCATTATCATTTGTGCGCTATGTAATTTTGTCAGTAAAACTGCATATCAGTGGGAAAGTTTGTGGCCAATTCAATGGAAAAGTTGTCTATCAAATCAAACAAAAGAGTTGTTAATACAGCAGACGTGCTGAACTCACATATTTGGAGGTGCTCTCATACGTGATATTGAAGAAAGCGAAGACTCAGTGAAATAATATATATTCCTAGGATCACACAATTTCAGACCAGCTTATGAATAAAGTGCATTACATTTTGGTCTTCTGGAAAATTAAGTCACTAGACCTTCAGGTCTGGTAACATTTTGTATAGTTTTTCGAAGCTTGATGTAGGTTAAATTGTTATGTTTTTGGTTGGTGCCATTACACTCTCAAAGGTCTTCGATGCCAGCATGTGACAAGAATGATTCCTGTTGGAAGCACTGATTGTTAATCTGCTCTCCTGTGCATTGCGCCCCTAGATCAGGACACTTTGTTATGGCTGTCAGCTGGTTGGAGGTGTCCTGGTGCAGACAACTGACAGGAGGAAGGAATATGGCAACAGTCTCCTGGCCGTGTCCTCTCAGCTGAGCCACTGCCGCGTCGTACTCCGTCTCTTCGATGACCTGTCGATGTTCGCTTATTTCAAACAGTATGGCCTGGGAAAAATGGTAAGAAGTCACATTAACCCACTTAAATCACTCTGTTATTCAATTGTTTTTAATTCCATTGGTTTATTGAAGTACTTTAAGGTGTCTCTCTTAGATTTGTTTATCCCAGTCTGTTTCTAGTCACTCAAAATAGCCACTCAAATACTCGATCACTGTATTGTGGAAAAGCAGTAATACACGCCACCCACCCAACAACAGCTACTTACCCTAAAATAATTTGATTATTGTCCTTCTTGGGAGTGGGTTTGTCTGGTTTTTGCCTGCAGGCGTCCATTTCTGGGATATCATCCACCTGCCACGGTGCTCCACAACACTTTGTGCTCCATCTGCACCATCTGTGCTACCTTTGTTGGGCCCAGAGTCCTTCGCATACATCACTGCTTCCCTTTTACCTAGAATGGAAATTCCAATCTGCAGGCGAGGGGCAGTGCTATCAAAGAAAACCGAGAGGATCTCGGCATGACCCCCGGACACACGAACTCCGGTTCCCGCCCATTATACCTACGCCAGCATCCAACACATCAGTTGAACATTCACCTTCCTCAACACTTGAAACAGCTTCTGTGCCTCTCCACCCATCTGACGTTCGCCTTCCTCACCGCTTGAAACAGCGTCTGCGCCTCTCCACCCATCTGACATACGCCTCCCTCACCCCTTGAAACAGCGTCTGCGCCTCTCCACCCATCTGACATTTGATTCCCTCACTCCTCGAAACAGCGTCTGCGCCTCTCCACCCATCTGACATTCGCCTCCCTCACTATTGAAACAGCGTCTGCGCCTCTCCACCCGTCTGACATTCACCCTCCTCACTCCTCGAAACAGCGTCTGCGCCTCTCCACCCATCTGACATACGCCTCCCTCACCCCTTGAAACAGCGTCTGCGCCTCTCCACCCATCTGAATACCTCTTTAACTACACAGCTACTTTCCTCATCAGTGGCCTTTCTGAAGTTCCATCAGATAAGTGCAATATCCTCCCGAGAATTAAGTAGATGTGAATGAGGGAATCTCTCGTAGCCCCTTCCATGAGCACCATGTGTGCCTTTTTGTAATGTGCTTTTTAGTTGCAGCCTCCACATTTATATGCTCGGTAGTTAAAAGGCGAAACACATGGAGGTATGCTTCCTTGTCCATTTACTTTTAGGAGGCACACCCACCTTTGTTGGCCTTTTGTAAGTGGCCTCCTTGCCCCTTTAAGATCTGAATATTTAGCAGACCACCCTTCAAGTTGATAAGCTCAAGGGATTTTGAACAATAGGGACAAACTTGGCGTTAGTCAATTATTAAAGAAGTAAACCGTGGGGCCGGTCACTACCCTGATTTCCAATACTCCCAGACACCGTGGCCCCCTGGTCTCAGCCCACCGACCCACGTTGATTCTGGCCATATCCTTATCAACCTCAGCATCCACAAATGTATTTGGCATCAAACGCCACCCCTCAACTCAAAAGACTGCCTCCACTTGGGACAGGAATCTGAATGACTTGTGTACCAATGTCCTCTTCCAGGCATATCCAGCTATTGAGCTGGTGGCTGTCTGAAACCACGTGACACCAAATCAACCAAAACTTTCAACAACAAATGGCAAAGTGACAACCTGCTTTCAATAAAACATTGTGGTATTGGTTTGGAAAGACAGCTGAAAAAGTGAACGACTGCCGGATAGGGCAGGAGGTGTAATTCACTGTCCGCTATAGGCAAACAAACCGTGTTCCACACACGCATCTCCAATGGTCAAAACATCTTGGGTGAGCACTTCCGTATTTAGTTTGAATGTGTAGATATTCCATGGATTTCAGTCTTTCCAAATTGATCTTTAATGAAAGAATTGATAAAAGTTGGGAGCGGATCAGGGCTTTGTATTAACCCCCCACTTCCACTCTTAAGTTGCCATAACATAACATGTGTATTTGTAAAGCGCACGTTCACCCGTAGGCATCTTGGCGCTGAATAACAGATGTTTATTGTTACCCAACTCAATGGAACTCATTGTATCGACCTCAGATGGATGAGAGGCTGAGTGGACCCAACAGGATTTGAGCCTGTGACCATGAGGTTGAACACAGGCCCCTGCAGTGGGCGCATTAATCCACTGAGCCACCAGACCCGACCATAGGATTCTAATTTTCCTGATTAAATCAAAGGAATTGCTCCTATCTAGTGAGCAAGGTTCATCTTGTGTCCAGACTCTTATTCTTCTCAAAGGCTTCCAAGGGATTGATTTCAGCCAGACTGCCGCTGCTTTCGGTGTCGAGGGAATGGTGCTGATACCTCCCAGTCCCCCCCAGCTTTGGGTACACTTGACGAAGGTGGACGGGTGTCCGAAATCCAAACTTTTTCCATGCCACTCCACAAAGCTACGAACAATACAAAAAGTGAATTTCCTAATAAGTAACCAGTTGAACCACAGGTATAGAATTGATGTCACCAACTCTGTAAACAATACGATTTGTACCTCAAACACACACTTCACAATAAAAGGCTCTGCTGTGCGTTTGGCTCCTAATGTCTTCCCAGTGTGATCTGTGAGTTGCTGTTGGTTCTTCTGCCTGGACTGTTGAGGCACAGACGTAACTTTAATGTCTCAATTTCCCTCTTTTTTCTCCCACAACAGGAGCGGGATTCCGTGGTGCGGTGGCTCTCTGTCCTCTCCAATGTGGTGGATCAACTCTACTACCCGTGCGAGCACATTGCCTGGGCCGCAGACGCCAACGTGATCCGCACAAAGTCTGACAACTGGTGGACGTTCAGCACAGGGCTCTGGGGTCTCTCCCTGCTCCTGGGGGTTCTGAGGTGAGCCTAGATGAGTGGATTCCACCATTGGGTGGGGTATTTCTGTGGGGACGGTGGTAGCCGAGGGTCTGGAGGAGTGAGTTTTTGGAAAGCCGCCATGTCTAGTCCAGGAAGAGGAAAGACGGTAGATGGGGTGGTTGTACAGGAGAGCAAGTTGGGTACAGAGCAGGTAAGAATGTGTTCCTACTCTTACACACCCCAGGCAGAGCTGTGTAAGAGTAGGAAAGGAAAGTATAGGTCAGAGAGCAAGCTAACTACTATAGACGGCATAGTTCATAGTTGAGGGGTTTCCAGATATGTCAAGTGAGCAAGAAGAGAGGTGCCTTCCTTTTGGGAGGAAGAGGTAACCAGTGTCTGTCTGTGTGTCTGTCTGCCTCTAAGCTGGCTTCCAGAACTGGAAGGCCAGCAGCTTCCTTCCTTGGTAGAAGTGTAAGGGACCCCCTGATAGCTCAGGGCAGCGCTTAGTGAGAACTGAGGTGGCTTGTCTTAGTGTAAGTCACCAGTAAAGGGGGAGCAGGAACAGAGCAGGCGGTGATTGAGGCTTGTTATGTTATGTGTTATGTTACTGAGTATTTTGAGAGCGCACGTTCACCCAAGGGTCTCTTGGTGCTAGGTAACTGAGCCGATCTTAATCCATCGTTACTGGTAAGCCTGTTTAAAGAGCCAAGTCTTCAGGAGTTGTCTAAATCTGATGTAAGTAGGGGTCTGCCTAATCTCCAATGGTAAGGTATTCCATGCTCGAGGGGCAGTCACGGAGAACCTTCTTCCTCCAGTCCGGTGTTTTTCATGAGTGGGGATGACCAGATAGTTTAAGTGACTGGATCTCAATTCTCTAGTGGGGCAGTACCTTGTGATCCGAGATTTTATGAAAGCAGGGCTTCTCAGATGTAACGCCTTAAAGACCGTACAGCATACCTTGAACCTAGTACTTTGTGCCACTGTCAGCCATTGGAGGTACTTGGTTACCCAAGAAATATGCCCCTCCCTGGGCAGACGAGATATTAGCCGAGCGGCCTGGTTTTGAATTAGCTGGAGCCTGCGTTCAAGAACTTTCGGAAGATCCAGATAGAGAGAGTTAGCATAGTCAATTCTCGACATCACTAAAGCCATGATTACTTGTACCAAGGCCTCCTTCGTGAGGAATTTCCATATCTTCTTTATCCGTCTCAGTTGAAGAAAACAGGCCGAGGTCACTGCGCTGACCTGCTGCTTGAGTGAGAGATCCTCATCAATAATGACCCCGAGGCTTTTTACTGCCGTCTTGGGAGTGGGTGGGGCACCTTGTTCTTGGTAAGGACTTTCTCGGTTTTATCCGAATTTAATTTCAGATGGTCTACTTGTCGGTAGAGTTGTGGCGGCAGATAGATGGCAGACTCCGTGCGGGCCAGGATTGAGGTACATTAGGAGAGGATTAGAACGCAAAAAGGGAGGGACAGCTGAGATAACAACTGAGGTGCATTCAAGAAGGTGAATGAAACCTGCTGCTAGAGCAGTGGCACCTCTGGTACATTGCTAGAGATGTAGGCCACACCACGCTCAGATAAAGTTTGAGGTGTAGGGCACACTGTGATGCAGGGACGGTGAAGAGGAGGGTTGAGTTTCGTTGACATGGGATGAAGGACTTCAGTTTGGGCAACCGCAGGCAGAGCAGGTCTCACTGGAGGTGCATCATGGTAGGGTTAGGGGGGACGGTGGAGGGGAACGGCAGAGGGGGACGGCTGGGGCTAAGGATGTAAAGTAGGGGCAAGGCTGCTCTAAACTCTGGCATGGATCTGTAAACACATGTCACTGTGCCCTGACGGCACTCACTGTCCCAACCAGACCAGGAGCAGAGATGTAGTCTGATTCAAAGGAGACAACTCTAGGGCTTGCCTGAGTTACAACCACTAACTTTGATCGTACACGTATTTATTTATTGCCCTTCATATGCCTCCAGTCACCAGAGTCTCTCTGCACTACGTTCAGGAGACACCCGTACTTACCTCCTGGAACCCCAGCTTCTGGCTTTTCCTTGCGCTGGCTGTGCAAATGTTCTGACCTTTATAAATGCTCTTCATTATTTTATTGTCTCCAGGTCTCTGAGGGTGTTGTACGTGCTGCAAAGAAAGAGCAAGCAAAAACAGGAGACCAGGTAAGCAAGAGCTCCCTTCTATCTCTTGAAAGCCAGCAGCCCTTTCCCTGCTGCTGCAGTGTGCCTCAGCAGGGCTTGCAACCACAATATGCAGAACTGTTGAGTCTTTCTGGAGAAGTGACTTATAATAACCCTTTGCAGCCATAGAGACCATGTACACCATTCCACGTACACTTTTGCAGACATAGGGACCATGCACTCTCTTCCATGTACCATTTTTCCACCAAAGGGACCATGCACCCACTCCCTTGTACCCTTTTGGAGCCATAGAGACCATGCACCCATTTCCGTGTCCCCTTTTGGAGCCATAGGGCCATGCACCCTCTTCCATGTACCCTTTTGGAGCCATAGGGACCATGCACCCACTTCCATGTACCCTTTTGAAGCTATAGGGACCATGCACCCACTTCATTGTACCCCTTTGGAGCCATAGGGACCATGCACCACTTCAATGTACCCTTTTGAAGCCATAGGGACCATGCACCCACTTCCATGTACCCTTTTGGAGCTATAGAGAGCTATTTTTTCATATGCCGATGATACCCAGATCATTTTTTCTCTTTCCACTGCCCAGCACCTAGATCCCTGCTTGCTTCAGCTTGGTTTGAGGAATGTCTCCTTGTGGCTGACCAGTAATGCCCTGAAGCTCAACGGCGCAAAAAACTGAGGTGCTTGTTCTGGGTAACAACCCTGAGCTTTGGGGAATCAAGCATTGGCCTGATATTCTGGGCCCTGTCTCTGTCTCTGTCCCCAAAGTCAAAAACCTGGGTTTCATTATTGATAAAAATCTTTCCCTTAAACCTCAGGTATCCAGGGTGACGGCATCCTGCTTTGCTGTTAGATGGATTTTAGAAAATCCTCTGGCTTATTCCATCGGCAGCTCAGAGAACGGTTCTGCAGGCTTTGGTGATATCTAGGCTGGACTATGGCAATGTGCTGTATCTGGGTGCAGACATGCCTCAGTGCACCGGTTACAGGTCATTCAAAATGCAGCTGCTCGTTTTCTTTTTAGGGACCGTGCACCCACTTCCGTGTACCCTTTTGGAGCTATAGGGGCCGTGCACCCACTTCCGTGTACACTTTTGGAGCTATAGGGACCATGCACCCACTTCCATGTAACCTTTTGGGGCCATAGGGACCATGCACCCACTTCCATGTACCCTTTTGGAGCCAGAGGGACCGTGCACCCACTTCCATGTAACCTTTTGGGGCCATAGGGACCATGCACCCACTTCCATGTACCCTTTGGAGGTATAGGGAACGTGCACCCACTTCCGTGTACCCTTTTGGAGCCAGAGGGACCGTGCACCCACTTCCGTGTACCCTTTTGGAGCCAGAGGGACCGTGCACCCACTTCTGTGTACCCTTTTGGAGCCAGAGGGACCGTGCACCCACTTCCGTGTACCCTTTTGGAGCTATAGGGACCATGCACCACTTCATTGTACCCTTTTGGAGCCATAGGGACCGTGCACCCACTTCCGTGTACACTTTTGGAGCTATTGGGACCATGCACCCACTTCTATGTACCCTTTGGAGGTATAGGGAACGTGCACCCACTTCCGTGTACCCTATTGGAGCCAGAGGGACCGTGCACCCACTTCCATGTAACCTTTTGGGGCCATAGGGACCATGCACCCACTTCCATGTACCCTTTGGAGGTATAGGGAACGTGCACCCACTTCCGTGTACCCTTTTGGAGCCAGAGGGACCGTGCACCCACTTCCGTGTACCCTTTTGGATCTATAGGGACCATGCACCACTTCATTGTACCCTTTTGTAGCCATAGGGACCTTGCACCCACTTCCATGTAACCTTTTGGGGCCATAGGGACCATGCACCCACTTCCATGTAACCTTTTGGGGCCATAGGGACCATGCACCCACTTCCATGTACCCTTTGGAGGTATAGAGAACGTGCACCCACTTCCATGTACCCTTTTGGAGCCATAGGGACCATGCACCCACTTCCATGTACCCTTTTGGGGCTAGAGGGACCATGCACCCACTTCTGTGTACCCTTTTGGAGCTATAGGGACCATGCACCCACTTCCATGTACCCTTTTGGGGCCATAGGGACCATGCACCCACTTCCGTGTACACTTTTGGAGCTATAAGGACCATGCATCCACTTCCGTGTACACTTTTGGAGCTATAGGGACCATGCACCCACTTCCGTGTACACTTTTGGAGCTATAGGGACCATGCACCCGCTTCCTTGTACCCTTTTGGAGCCATGGCGACCATGCACCCACTTCCATGTACCCTTTTGGGGCCATAGGGACCATGCACCCACTTCCGTGTACACTTTTGGAGCTATAGGGACCATGCACCCACTTCCGTGTACACTTTTGGAGCTATAGGGACCATGCACCCACTTCCATGTACCCTTTTGGAGCCATGGGGACCATGCACCCACTTCCATGTACCCTTTTGGGGCCATAGGGACCATGCACCCACTTCCATGTACCCTTTGGAGGTATAGGGAACGTGCACCCACTTCCGTTTACGCTTTTGGAGCCAGAGGGACCGTGCACCCACTTCCGTGTACCCTTTTGGAGCTATAGGGACCATGCACCACTTCATTGTACCCTTTTGAAGCCATAGTGACCATGCGCCCACTTCCATGTACCCTTTTGGGGCCAAAGGGACCATGCACCCACTTCCATGTACCCTTTGGAGCTATAGGGACCGTGCACCCACTTCCGTGTACACTTTTGGAGCTATAGGGACCATGCACCCACTTCTATGTACCCTTTGGAGGTATAGGGAACGTGCACCCACTTCCGTGTCCTTTTGGAGCCACAGGGACCGTGCACCCACTTCCATGTAACCTTTTGGGGCCATAGGGACCATGCACCCACTTCCATGTACCCTTTGGAGGTATAGGGAACGTGCACCCACTTCCGTGTACCCTTTTGGAGCCAGAGGGACCGTGTACCCACTTCCGTGCACCCTTTTGGAGCTATAGGGACCATGCACCACTTCATTGTACCCTTTTGGAGCCATAGGGACCATGCACCCACTTCCATGTAACCTTTGGGGCCATAGGGACCATGCACCCACTTCCATGTACCCTTTGGAGGTATAGGGAACGTGCACCAACTTCAGTGTACCCTTTTGAAGCCATAGGGACCATGCACCCACTTCTATGTACCCTTTGGAGGTATAGGGAACGTGCACCCACTTCCGTGTACCCTTTTGGAGCCACAGGGACCGTGCACCCACTTCCATGTAACCTTTTGGGGCCATAGGGACCATGCACCCACTTCCATGTACCCTTTGGAGGTATAGGGAACGTGCACCCACTTCCGTGTACCCTTTTGGAGCCAGAGGGACCGTGTACCCACTTCCGTGCACCCTTTTGGAGCTATAGGGACCATGCACCACTTCATTGTACCCTTTTGGAGCCATAGGGACCATGCACCCACTTCCATGTAACCTTTTGGGGCCATAGGGACCATGCACCCACTTCCATGTACCCTTTGGAGGTATAGGGAACGTGCACCAACTTCAGTGTACCCTTTTGAAGCCATAGGGACCATGCACCCACTTCCATGTACCGTTTTGGAGCCATAGGGACCATGCACCCACTTCCATGTACCCTTTTGGAGCCATGGGGACCATGCTCCCACTTCCATGTACCCTTTTGGGGCCATAGGGACCATGCACCCACTTCCATGTACCCTTTGGAGCTATAGGGACCGTGCACCCACTTCCATGTACCCTTTTGGAGCTATAGGGACCGTGCACCCACTTCTGTGTACCCTTTTGGAGCCATAGGGACCATGCACCCACTTCCATGTAACCTTTTGGGGCCATAGGGACCATGCAACCACTTCCATGAACCCTTTGGAGGTATAGGGAACGTGCACCCACTTCCGTGTACCCTTTTGGAGCCAGAGGGACCGTGCACCCACTTCCGTGTACCCTTTTGGAGCTATAGGGACCATGCACCACTTCATTGTACCCTTTTGAAGCCATAGGGACCATGCACTCACTTCCATGTACCCTTTTGGGGCCATAGGGACCATGCACCCACTTCCATGTACCCTTTGGAGCTATAGGGACTGTGCACCCACTTCTGTGTACACTTTTGGAGCTATAGGGACCATGCACCCACTTCAATGTACCCTTTTTGGAGTCATAGGGACCATGCACCCACTTCCGTGTACCCTTTTGGAGCCATATGGACCATGCACCCACTTCCGTGTACCCTTTTGGAGCTATAGGGACCGTGCACCCACTTCAGTGTGCCCTTTTGGATCAATAGAGACAGTGCATCCACCTTCATGTACCCTTTTGGAGCCAATAGGGACCATGCACCCACTTCCGTGTACCCTTTTGGATCAATAGAGACAGTGCACCCACTTCTGTGTACCCTTTTGGAGCTATAGGGACTGTGCACCCACTTCTGTGTACCCTTTTGGAGCTATAGGGACCGTGCACCCACTTCTGTGTACCCTTTTGGAGCTATAGGGACAGTGCACCCACTTCTGTGTACCCTTTTGGAGCTATAGGGACCATGCACCCACTTCTGTGTACCCTTTTGGAGCCATAGGTACCATGCACCCACTTCCATGTAACCTTTTGGGGCCATAGGGACCATGCACCCACTTCCATGTATCCTTTGGAGGTATAGGGAACGTGCACCCACTTCCGTGTACCCTTTTGGAGCCAGAGAGACCGTGCACCCACTTCCGTGTACCTTTTTGGAGCTATAGGGACCATGCACCACTTCATTGTACCCTTTTGAAGCCATAGGGACCATGCACCCACTTCCATGTACCCTTTTGGAGCCATAGGGACCATGCACCCACTTCCATGTACCCTTTTGGGGCCATAGGGACCATGCACCCACTTCCATGTACCCTTTTTGGAGTCATAGGGACCATGCACCCACTTCCATGTACCCTTTTTGGAGTCATAGGGACCATGCACCCACTTCTGTGTACCCTTTTGGAGCTATAGGGACCATGCACCCACTTCCGTGAACTTTTTTGGAGCCATAGGGACCGTGCACCCACTTCCATGTGCCCTTTTGGGACCATAGGGACCATGCACCCTCTTCCGTGTACCCTTTTGAAGCCATAGGGACCATGCACCCACTTCCATGTACCCTTTTGGATCCATAGGGACCGTGCACCCACTTCCATGTACCCTTTTGGATCCATAGGGACCGTGCACCCACTTCCATGTACCCTTTTGAAGCCATAGGGACCGTGCACCCACTTCCATGTGCCCTTTTGGGACCATAGGGACCATGCACCCACTTCCATGTACCCTTTTGGATCCATAGGGACCGTGCACCCACTTCCATGTACCCTTTTGGATCCATAGGGACCGTGCACCCACTTCCATGTACCCTTTTGGGACCAGGGCAAAGTCCTGCACCCGTCGCCTGGTGGAACTGCTCCCCTCCACATGTGGCCCTTCTTACTCCGCATAATATTACACATTAACTTCTAACCCCAGCTATGATTTACTGCAATCATTCTTAAATGTGATTATTGTACAAAGGTATGGCCCCTGCTCCTCTGGGAAATGCACAGGACATACACAGAATGCAGCCACACTGCCTTGTTAGAATCAGCAAATGAAGAAGTAAAGTTCATTAAGATGCAGGAACAGGATGAATAAAAACAAAACATCCGCAAAGAGCCCAAGTGCTCTTCTGCTTAAGTAAATGTTGTCTTTGTAATTTATTTATTCCAGTTTTAATTTATTCCTGAGTCTTGCTTCTCATTTCATGATCATCTCCAATTGAGCCGTAATACTATCACATTAAATGTTCATCTCATAGGCTATGTGGCTCGTGGACACTTTAACTTCACCGTGAACTTATCGCTAAAATTATCATACGAAAAGAAGAAAGCTGAAACAGTCACAAAAAAGCTAAAAATCACTTAAATAGCGCATTCTGGTCTCAGTTCATTCCTCTGTTGTTGTCACTACTTTTCCGCATAGTTTTCAATAAGAAGGGTCACTCACGCGCTCCTCAGCCTTTGTGCCCTCACAACCAATCAATTAATCAGGGTTTTGTAAAGCTCACTACTCACCGTTGGGGTCTCAGGGTGCTCGGGGTGGGTGTGAGCAGCTCCGTTGGGGTCATTCGAAGAGCCAGGTCTTGAGGTCCTTCCTGAAGTGCTGCAGTGTCGGGCTTCGCTGGTGGTGAAGGGGGCGATCGTTCCAGGTCTTGGCTGCGAGGTAGGAGAAGGACCGTCCACCTGCTCTGGTCCTTTAGAAGCGTGGGACGGTGGCTAGGGAGAGGTCAGCTGAGCGTAGGTTTCTTTTTGGGGCATGAAGGAGATGCAGTCGTTGAGGTATTGGGGTCCGATGTTGTGGAGGGCCTTCGAGGCGTGCGTGAGCAGCTTGAAAGTTATTCTTCTTTCGACAGGAAGTCAGTGGAGGTCGCGGAGGTGTTGGGTGATGTGGTTGTGCCGGGGGATATCGAGGATTAGTCTGGCTGCGGCGTTCTGGACGGTCTGCAGTTTGCAGAGGAGTTTTTTGTGGATTTCGGTGTAGAGGGCGTTGCTGTAGTCCAGTCTGCTGGTGACAAGTGCGTGAGTGACCGTTCTCCTGGAGTCTGGGGGGGGACATACTTGAATGTCTTGCGTAGTATGCGGAGGGTGGTGAAGCATGCAGAGGAGACGGCATTGCTCTGGCGATTCATGGTGAGTGATGAGTCTAGTATGATGCCGAGGTTATGTGTATGGTCCGTTGGGGTGGGTGGGTTTCCGAGAGCGTGGGGCCACCAGGTGTCGTCCCATGCGGAGGGGGTGGAACCGAGGATGAGGACTTCTGTTTTCTCCGAGTTGAGTTTCAGGCGGCAGTTCGTCATCCAGGTTGCGACGGCTTTCATCCCTTCATGGAATTTGTGCCTGGTGATGTTGGGTTCCTTGGTGAGGGAGAGGATGAGCTGGGTGTCATCGGCGTAGAAGACGATGTTGAGCCCATGGTTTCTGATGATGGTTGCGAGGGGGGCCATGTAGACATTGAAGAGGGTGGGGCTGAAGGTGGATCCTTGGGGTATCCTGCATCTGATCTGTCAGTTCTGAGAGGAAGGGCAGGAGTCTTATACTCTGTGTTCTGCTTGTGAGAAATGATCGTAACCAGTCTAGGGCCTTTCTTTGGATGCCGGCGTCATGGAGTCTGGTGGCTAGTGTGCAGTGGGAGACGGTGTTGAAGGCTGCTGATGGGTCCAGCAGGATAAGGGCTACCGTTTGGCCTTGGTCGAGGAGGGCGCGGATGTCGTCTGTGGTGGCGAGGAGAGCGGTCTCGGGGCTGTGGTTGCTGCCCAATCCGGATTGAGAGGTGTCTAGGATGTTGCTTTCGATGAAGAATGCTAGGTGTGCTAGCTGGGTGTTGACGGCCTTTTCAATGACCTTGGCTGTGAAAGGGAGCAGTGAGCTAGGCCTGAAGTTCTTTAGGTCCGTCGGGTCTGCGGAGGGCTTCTTTAGAAGGGGGTTGACTTCGGCACGCTTCCAGTTGTCGGGGAATGTGGAGGTGCTCGATGACAGTGGCGGCCCTGTGTAAGATGTGCGGCAGGCAGGGGTCCGAAGGTGCTCCGGAGAGGATGCTCTTCATAGTCTTTAGGGTGTCTTCTGTTGTGAGTGGGGTCCAGGTAAGAAGGGTCTGTTGGGTGGCGTCGCTGAGGGTGGGGGTTGGGGCAGTGCCGAGGTCTTGGTCGTTGAAGTTGTCATAGAGTGTCTTGATCTTGAGGTGAAAGAAGGAGCTGAGTCTGTTGCAGAGGTCTTGGGAGGGAGGGACGTCAGTTGTTTTGCTGTTGAGTTTGGCAAATTCCTGTATGATGGTGAAGAGTTCCTTGGAGTTGTGGGTATTGGAGAAGATTCTGTCTTGGAGGAAGTTTTTCTTTGTGGATTTGATGAGTTGGTGGTGTGCCGTGGTTGCTGTTTTGTAGGCACAGCATGCTTCCGGAGTTTTGCTGTTTCTCCACATCATTTCCAGTCGCCGGCAGGAGCGCTTGGATTCTTGGAGTGCCATGGTGAACCAATTAGCTTTCTTGTGTTGTCTCATGTTGTGCTGGAGGGGGGCAAGTGTGTTGGCGCAGTTGGCGATCCATTGGTGGAGGTTGCTTGCCGCTGTGTTGGCATCTGTCGTAGTTGGGGGTAGAGTGCAAGTGAGTGCGGAGGTGAGGTGTTCTTCTGAGACTTTGTTCCAGATTCTGCATGGGAGGCGGCATGCGTGCTTGTGTGCGGTGGGTTTAGTAAAGGAGAAATGGATGCAGTGGTGGTCAGTCCGGAGCAGTTCCATGGTGTGGCTGAAGATCTTGTTTCCTCCTGCGAAGATGGGGTTGAGTGTGTGTCCTGCTGTGTGAGTGGGGGCGGAGACAAGTTGCTTCAGCCCTATGTTGGTGAGGTTCTCTAGGAGGGCGGTGGTGTTGGGGTCACTTTGGTTGTCCAGGTGGAAGTTCAGGTCTCCGAGTAGTATGTAGTCTGTGGAGCCGAGGGCGTGTGGTGCGAGGAGGTCGGCGATGACATTAGTGAAAGGGGTGCGGGGCCAGGTGGTCTGTAGGCGAGTGTTTCGCGGAGCGTCGTTCTGGGGTTGGGCTGGATCTGGAAGTGTATGTGTTCCATGGGGGAGCGAGGCGTTTTCCGAGTCCGTGGTTGTCAATCGGAGGGAGCTTTTGTGGACGATGGCGAGGCCTCCTCCTGGGTGGTTGGGGCGGTCTTTTCTCAGGATCTTGTATCCGTCGGGGATGGCGGTTGTGATGTCGGGTGCGGAGCTGGTGTTGGTCCAGGTCTCTATGAGGAAGACGACGTCGGGCGTGTGAGTGTTGAGGAGGTCCCAGATTTCTATGGCGTGTCTGTGCAGGGAGCGTACGTTGAGAAAGATGCAGCTCAGTTTGTGTGTGCTGGCGTTCAGTGGGCTGGGGGTTGCTGCCGGGGTCCGGAGGTGGGTGAAGGTGTGGCGGCAGTGTCAGCAGGTGATCGGGCCCTGGGTGTTGCCCAACCCAAGTCCTATTGTGATCTTGGACCACGCCTTGTGCTCCCAGGACCCCCTGCGCACATCAGTTTGCTATGGGCAGCGCACTCCAGGGACATGGTAAAAGGCCACGCCTGACAACGACTCCACAGCTCCTGAGCTGATGCACATTGCATTTGGCCATGGAGAGAAGGCTTTGGTGCAGGTCACACACACCCTGGCAAAAGCCAACACTGCTGCCCCATAGCTCTGTGGCACCAGAACCTGCGGTGGAAATCCTTTGGCTGTGTGCAATGGACCCAGGCAGTGGCGAACCGTGGGTTGCTGGTTCCTGGGGCAAGGCTAGTATTGCGCGGCGCACTTTGCAATTTGCGCCCACAATTTTGCACCCCTAAGAATTTTGCGCCCGGGGCAACCGCCCCTGTGGCCCCGCCTATGCTACGCCACTGAACCCAGGAGACACTCCTTGACCTTTAGCCATGTCCTCCACTCAGTGTCCCCGCCCCTTGTAGCCAGACCTCTTTTTACCATACATAGGGCTCTCTGTGTCAGGGATACTCTTTGGCTACATCCTGCCCCACCTCTCCTTCCACCAGAACACGCTCCACAAAGTCTTCGGAAGCGCTCAGAAGGCCCATACACATACCCGAGGATCGGTGGATGCTTACCCAGTTTCATTATACACACCTGTCACGGAATCCCTATCGGGTGGTATACTGAGCCACAAGGAGACCAGGGATGAGGTGAAAAGCGTGTTTATTGGCTTGAAGTTGAGTTTATGGGCAGCAGGGTCCTCCCCTTGGTAGGGCCGCTGTGAGAGTCGCCTTGTGGTCCTGGATGACGATGGCCACTGGTCCGTCTCGCCTTCTCCCCTCGTCCGCGGTTCACCGGTCCACAACACCCAAAAAGAAAGCATAGAGCGGGGTCAGTGGGGAAGCTGCGTCCTTCCCTATTTAAGGGATCGGGGAGTGAGGGAAGATGCACCACCAACACCGTGCAGATCCCTGACGTGACCTCCCTCTTGAGTACCACCCCCCTACCCGTGCCCTGAAAACCCCTGGATTGTCGCCCGTACCTTGTCAAGCCACCCTCCTCCTGGAGGGCGGCGGGGCGGAACGCGATTTCGTTGGCCTCCTGGCTTGACGTCTTCGTCGTCCGCAGGGCTTTTGTCTTCCGATTCCTCTCCGACCGTCTGCGTTCTCCGACCTCCACGCCTCCACAGCTCCTGCCGGTTGGGATATTCCTTCCGCATACGTCTCGGGGCTCTCCTCTCTTGTTCCGACGTCTCTCCGCTCTTATTGGTCGGCGGACGCTGACGTCACGGGCCACGCCTCCGGGGACTCCTCCGACGGAATTTCCTTAAAGGGCTCTACACCGGCCTGCGTAGAAGGCAACATCAGGCCGTTAACCGGGTCAGGGGGCCAATCAGGTCCACCGCTGTCAGCGGACTCCTGACACATGCCCCCCCTTGAGGTTCCCCGATCGGGGGAACGAGGATAACGTGACAGGTAGTCTGCATTGCCCTGTTCCCTGCCTTTGCGGTGAAGCACCTGGAAGCAGTATGGCTGAAGGGACAGGAACCACCTAAGGACGCGGTCATTGGAGCCCTTATTCCGCTGTAGCCAGGTGAGTGGAGCGTGGTCCGTATACAACAGAAAAGGGCGTCCCTCTAGATAATATCTCAGCTTGTCTATACTCCATTTGATGGCCAAGCACTCTTTTTCGATTATGGGGTATACTCGTTCTCTGGGGAAGAGTTTCCTGCTGATGTATAGAACAGGCCTCTCCAACCCTTCATCATCCAACTGAGAGAGAACGGCTCCTATTCCCATCCCTGAGGCGTCCGTCTGTAGGATGAAGGTTTTCTGAAAGTCTGGCGTCAGTAAAAAAGGGGAAGTGCTAAGGGCGTCTTTCAGGGTCTGGAACGCAGCTAGTTCGTCTTGGGTCGGGGAACGGAGGTGACTGGGGCCCGTGTTTTTCTTTAGCAGGTCTGTGAGGGGGGCGGCAGCGTCAGAAAACTGGGGAATAAACCGACGATAGTAGCCGATCAACCCCAAGAAAGCCCTTAGTTCTTTTTTTGTGCTGGGATAAGGGGTGTCCTGAATCGCCCTCACCTTCTCGTTTTGTGGTTCAATCAAGCCCTTTCCCAACAAGTACCCCAAGTATTTTACTTTCTGGAAAGCAAACCGGGACTTCCTTGCGTTAATGTGTAAATTCGCTTTTGTTAGCTCGGACAGGATGGCTGTTAAACGGCGAAGATGTTCCGGCCAGGTTTTGCTAAACACCACAATATTGTCTAGATAGGCTGACGAATACCCCTGGTGATGCTTCAGAAGAGTGTCCATTAACCGCTGGAAACTGGCCGGGGCACCATGGAGGCCAAACGGCAGGACCGTGAATTGGAACAAACCGTCCGGGGTGGAAAAGGCCGTTTTCTCCTGGTCCCCAGGGTGAAGAGGGATCTGCCAGTAGCCCTTGGTGAGGTCGATGGTGGTGATGTAACGAGCCTCACCAAGGCGTTCAATTAATTCGTCCACCCTCGGGAGGGGATAACCGTCCTGCTTGGATATCCGATTCACCGCCCGGAAATCAATGCAGAATCGGGTACTCCCATCGGGTTTTGGGACTAGGACGATCGGTGAGCACCAATTGCTCTTAAACGGCACCACCACCCCCATGGCTAACATGTCAGTTACCTCTTTCCTTAGGGCTGCCCTACGTGCCGCGGGGACCCGATACGGTCTCTGTTTGACTACGACTCCTTCAGGGGTGGGTATTGCATGTACCGCTAAAGAGGTCCTACCGGGCTGATCTGAGAATATAGCAGAGTATGTGTGCAAAAGGTTCTTTATTTCTGCTGTTTCCTGGGGCTCTAGGTCTGGGCTTAGCAGGGTGTCTTTTACCGAGGTCTTGGTTGGGGACGCAAGAGACACCGTGCAGGATTTATTGGGGAGGGGACCTAACCACTTTTTCAACAGATTTACGTGATAGATCTGTGTCTTCCCAGGGGAGAGCTGCAATACATATGTGGTATTCCCGACCCTGCACTCTATCTTGTACGGTCCTTGCCACTCCTTTCTGAGTTTGTGGGTAGAGGAGGGGAGGAGAAGCAGGACCCAGTCCCCTGGCTTTAGCTCCCTCCACTTCTTGCCCTTATCATACTGGTATTTTTGTTGGGTCTGTGCCTTTTCTAGATTCTCCTGAGCTAAAGACCTCAGCTTGTGCAGCCGCGACTTAACCTGGTTTGCATACTCCAGTAAGGCTTGGGCTTCACTCAACCCCCGTTCCTCCCAGCTTTCCTTCGTGATTTCAAGGAGGGTACGTGGTCTTCTCCCAAACATTAGCTCGAAAGGAGAGACCCCTAGGCTGCTCTGAACAGCGCTGCGGATTACAAACAGGGCTAGGGAAGCAATTGGTCCCAGTTCTTTCCGTCCCCACTCAATAGCTTTTTAATGTGAGTTTTAGATTTCCATTGTACCGTTCTACAAGGCCATCAGTCTGGGGGTGGTACACAGAGGTTCGTATGTGTTTGATCCCCAGCTGCTTGCAGACCTGCTTCATAAGACGTGATACGAAAGGTGTGCCCTGGTCTGTCACCAGTTCTCGGGGGAACCCCATTCGTGCAAAGACCTCTATCACCCTTTGTGCTATTGTAGTGGTGGTGGCTGTTCGCAGAGGTATTGCTTCAGGGTACCGTGTAGCGTAATCAACGATCACGAGCACGTATTGGTGTCCCTTGCTAGACTTCGGGAGAGGACCTATGAGGTCCATCCCTACCCTTTCGAAAGGACGACTCATAATAGGAAGAGGCTGCAAGGGGACTTTGGGGGGGACATACGGGTTCTTTCTTTGACAAATGGCACACTCTTGGCAGTATTTCTTGGTCTGGAGGTAGATGCCGGGCCAATAAAAACAACTAAGGATCGCCTGACTGGTCTTCTCTGCCCCAACATGTCCCGCAAGGAGGTGTGAATGTGCAAAGAAAAGGATTTGCTCCCTAAAACCAGTGGGGACTAATAGCTGTGGTTCTGCCCCTTCCTTTGCAACACGATAGAGGAGCCCGTTTTGTTCCCTGAAACAAGGGTAGGGGGGACTGGGATTGTTCTTTATGTCCTGCGCGCTTTGCCAGGCGTTTCTGAGAGAGGCATCGTTAAGCTGGGCCGCCCTGAAGTTGTTATCGTTAGCCCAGGGTTCGGAAGACAACAGGGAATTATGAGGACTGGTGTCTGTCTCCCCCGCCCGCAAAGCCTTGGACATAAGGAGGGAAAAGCAAGGATTGTCTACTCCCAGAATCAGGGCCTCAGGAAGGGCAGGGAGTACTCCTACAATGACAGAGATGCACCTGCCTGAGTCAATGCTGATGGTCAAGTGAGCTGTTGGATATTCTCTGATGTCCCCATGCACACAGCGGATGCTGACTGTTCTCTTGGGTATAAAAGAGGAGGAGGGGACTATGTCTTCCCTGGCCAACGAGTGCTTGCACCCTGAATCTAATAGGACCGTTACCTCTTTCTGATTGACTAGAAGACTCACATAATAGATGTGCCCCATCTCTTGGGCGTAGAGGACTGAACGGGGAGCATAGCTGACGTCCATGGGTTCGTCTTCCGTTTTGTCCTTTCTTTTCCTGCAAAAACGGGCTATGTGGCCCCACTCGCCACACTCGAAGCACTGAGGGCCGTTCGTAGCAAAGCTCTCTGGCCTCCCAGTCCGGTTTCTGTATGGCTCCAGAGGCGGTTTTGTTGGCCTTCTTTCGATCTTGACCGGCAGGGCCCCCTTCTGGGTCTTCTCTGGCTCTTTTATTAGTGGGCGGCTTTGTGCACGGGAATAGGAGGTGGCCATTTCAATGGCATGCTCCAAAGTCAGTCCTGCATGCTGCCGTAGCCACCTTTGGGTACCATACGGCAGGGCCTCAAGATACTGCTCCAAATAGATCTTGCCCATTACTTCTTCCATGTTGGCCTTCTGGGGTTTGAGCCAACGGTCCGCAGCGACCTTGATTTTATAAAACAACATTTTGGGTGTGTCACTAGCGAGACCCCGTTCCTGTCTGAACTTGAGGCGGTGAGTCTCGTCATCCACCCCTAAGCGGTCCAGTATATACTGTTTTACGGTGCCATAGACCGCTGTACCGTCTTTGTTGACGATCTGGTAGGCTGCCTGGGCGTCAGCTGTAAGCAGAGGGGCCAAGTAGAAAGGCCAGCGATCCGCAGGCCATCCGCTAGCCCGGGCAGCCCTCTCGAAATTCAGAAAGAAGGACAGAGGGTCTTCTCCAGGGACGAACTTTTGTAACGGGACGACTGTACCCGGGGAGCAGGGGTTCTTCCTTGTCCGACGCCGGCGAGAATGTGGCTCTGTCCTTCCGCCAGCCGGAGCATCTGGTCGGCCTGTTGTTGTATGGCAGCCGTAAAGGCTGCCCTATCCATCTCGGCTTGGCTGGAGTGTCTCTCGATGGCCCACTCCAGTTTGGCCTGGCCCTCCTTCAGCTGGTATACCAGGTTCTCCATCCTGTATCGATGGGGGCTATGCCTGCATTCTCCACCACTTTGTCACGGAATCCCTATCGGGTGGTATACTGAGCCACAAGGAGACCAGGGATGAGGTGAAAAGCGTGTTTATTGGCTTGAAGGTGAGTTTATGGGCAGCAGGGTCCTCCCCTTGGTAGGGCCGCTGTGAGAGTCGCCTTGTGGTCCTGGATGACGATGGCCGCTGGTCCGTCTCGCCTTCTCCCCTCGTCCGCGGTTCACCGGTCCACAACACCCAAAAAGAAAGCATAGAGCGGGGTCAGTGGGGAAGCTGCGTCCTTCCCTATTTAAGGGATCGGGGAGTGAGGGAAGATGCACCACCAACACCGTGCAGATCCCTGACGTGACCTCCCTCTTGAGTACCACCCCCTACCCGTGCCCTGAAAACCCCTGGATTGTCGCCCGTACCTTGTCAAGCCACCCTCCTCCTGGAGGGCGGCGGGGCGGAACGCGATTTCGTTGGCCTCCTGGCTTGATGTCTTCGTCGTCCGCAGGGCTTTGTCTTCCGATTCCTCTCCGACCGTCTGCGTTCTCCGACCTCCACGCCTCCAGAGCTCCTGCCGGTTGGGATATTCCTTCCGCATACGTCTCGGGGCTCTCCTCTCTTGTTCCGATGTCTCTCCGCTCTGATTGGTCGGCGGACGCTGACGTCACGGGCCACGCCTCCGGGGACTCCTCCGACGGAATTTCCTTAAAGGGCTCTACACCGGCCTGCGTAGAAGGCAACATCAGGCCGTTAACCGGGTCAGGGGGCCAATCAGGTCCACCGCTGTCAGCGGACTCCTGACAACACCTAAATAATTTTCCTGCATCGTAGGTTGTGCAAAATGTTACCGATTGGGTTATAACATCTGTAACAAAAGTTTTTACATGATTAGTCAATCAGATTGCTTGGTTCCACAGCCCCATCCTGAGCTGTGAACAGTGAAATGGCCTTTGTGCAAAAATACTCCTACATTACATTAGATTTCAATTTTTTACGCTCGGATCATAATAATTTTGTGTCATAACCTTCACCAAATCTGAACCCAGCAAAACCCACCCCAAAACATTTTCTAAGAAAAATATCCCAAACTAATTGACAGATTTACATGAAACCACTAACAGCCTATTTTGAGTAAAATCCCATGGTCATGCCAAGATTGGTGGAATTCTGTTCAGTTTTGCTCCAGTAGACAGTGTGCGTGGCAACCACATATTTCTAAAGAATAAATGGCCCTCTAGTTACTTTCTGTTTTAAATGCATTGATCCCACTCACTTCCTGCATGGATGCAATCGATAACAATACGCATTCTGAAAAGTTTCGTTCCAATTGCTAACAATATAAAAATGTTAAAAGTCCGCTGCTGCCTCAAAAATGTGATGCTATTTTCTCAAACGAGTCCTTCAATCACAACCGTGCCAGATTTCCCGGATATCCACAAGACATTACATTTATAAAAAGTGAATCTAGATGAGGAATATTAACCAAGGAAGTGATCCAGAACTCACAACTTGGACCCATCTCTTGTAGATCACAGATCTCATCTAGAAGTTGAGCCACCGTTGGCATAAATTTCTGATAGCAGAGCTTTAAGAGTCTGCAAACTGATATATGTATTTTTTTTCTTCTCTCTCGTAGAGAATACTCCCAGTTGAGCCTAAAGGAGTTGAACACCGTGGAGACAAACGAGGTCTTGTCTGTAATCAGCAACGTGGCGGATCTCTTCAATGCTATCCACTGGATGCCTCCGGGATTTCTGTGGGGCGGACGCTTCCCACCTTGGCTCGTGGGTCTTATGGGCACCATTTCCTCTCTTATTGGACTTTACAAAACCACGTTGGGATCTAATTCTGGAAGCTTCTGACCAGACCGGTATTGGTCCATTCGGATCCAAGTTCAAACACAACTTTCATAATCCAGAGATTTGTTTTTACCAAATTGTGAACTAATCATACCTACAATAATGAAAATAAGCCAATTCAGAGTTCTTTAATGTTCCATTTTTTTCCACACAATTCTTTATCTAACAGCTCATGGATTAGGCACTCGGAGACAAGTTTGTCTGATTCCCTCATTCAGGAGACCATCGTCCAAATGTAATCTCCATTGTTACTTTGAGGAATTAACATCTTCAGATTATTTCATGTTTGACATCTTTGCATGGAGGATCCGGGGGAATGATTTTAAACTAGGTTGGAATCGTTTACTGTCAATCTATTTTACTTTTAGTTTGAAAACATTTAGGTTAGAAATAGTTTGGAAAAACATTTTTCAAAAGCTATTTCACAATCTCAGTGGTTCAGAATTTAAACCTTTGCCTCTAGTTTGCTTGTTTTCCATTTCTAACTGGGCAGATTTACCATTCCAATTCCAGTCCTAGCTGATTTTAGCACCTATGCCAAGTCATACAAATTGTCAAAGCTTTCATTTCACATTTATTTTCCAAACTAAGGGCCTGGTTTAGATTTTGGCAGATGGGTTACTCTGTCACAATGCTCTGGATATTCCGTACACCTTAAAAAGATCTCAGTGTGTTCCACGTCAGGTGTGTGAGGATTTTAATGTTTTGGGCTGTATTTATACCCTTTCTTGTCTGAGGATTTACTGATCTGAAATGCAAATTGGACACACAGAGTGGATGAATAATTCCCATGTGCCATAGGTAACAGGAGCTCCATGCTGTCAGAACATGTCTGCCCAAAAACACACACACACACACACAAACTTCCAATTTTAGAAATGGCTGAGCCATGTAGATGTGTGAACTGAGCTTTTTAAACTTTGAGTGTCTCCTTTTGTGGGGCCAAAAACTACTGGGGCGCTGGAGACTTACCCAATGTCATTAGGTTGACATTTGTTCAAGGAGTGCACTCTGGGAGTTGTAGTATGTGTGTGTCTCAATTAAACCAATCGACTTCCATAGCAGGTGATGAAATATAAAATGAAAGCACGTCTAAAAACATGGTGTCCTGATGACACGGCTCCCTATGCTCCAGTGGCTCCTTACATACAACTTATGTGGACTTGAAGCCCTGTGGTTTGTTGAGTATCTCTCTTAAGGGCACCCTGTGCAATAGCGATTCGTATTTATGTTTTATTTTGTCTATTTGTGTCTCATTTCCTAAAACTTTCACATTTCTTTTCTGTTCTTTCAGTTGTTGAAATATGATTTTCCTGCCCTCTCCCCAAGCAGCAGCAGTCCTATGCTTGAAATGAATTCTATCTATGCAAGTGTAAACATTCGCTACTTAAATTTATCGAATTTATGATTTCAACCCCTTTTTCTACGCACAAACCTAATGAAACACTGCTCGGGTAGCTGTAGTCTTGCCTTGTGCACTGCAGTCTTATCCTCAGTTTAACCGGTTAGTGGCTGCGAAGGTTTAGCCAAGTTTACTCTATTTGATACCATGCTTTCATTGTTCTTGAATAAAAGGTGGTAATCTTTAATTTTGAGTGACTCTTGAATGGTTCTTACTTCTGACTTGTGTACCATTGAATCATTAGGGTACGGTAGAATGCTGGAAAGATGGCTCAGTGAGTTAAATGTTCATTGCTTATACGTCCTGTAACTTGCATATCACAAATTTGAATCCTTTCATAGTTAACTTGGGCCTCCATCCTTCTGAGGTCAGTAAACACAGTAGCATTAAATTGGGTAACAGTAACACTTGTTACCCACTTTGAAATTGCTTTGAATTCAAGTTCTGTGTTGTGTTTTAATTTGAATTTGCACTTGGTGGAGGGGAGGGGGGGGCTACCTTGTTGAGCGAGATCAATGATACCATTTGGGGGCATAACTTTGTTACAAATACCGCTCGCTCTCATTTGTATTGGGACATTTGCTGATTTTGCACAATTGGGGCACAGCGTCTGTAATTCAGATATATTAGTAATAACAGCTGTTAAATACTTGCACTTGCTAACCGTGATAGGCTTTTGGGGCACGTTCCACTTTATTTTTGACTTCACTTCCTCGTTCAATTCGGAGCCATGCTGAGCCGCCACTTTCTTGCAGCGTGCTCTAGTCTTTGTAGTGGCCAATTTACTATATTAGTGGCCTGATGTCACGGACGCGGAGCGGATGTGCGCAGCGGGCACACCAAAGGCAAGCCCGTCCGTGCCCGAATCGCGTTCAGCGCCAGCCATACTGCCGGTAAGTTCGGCCATAACGCGCCCCCTCGTACTTATACTAGGGTCGAATTACTAGCCTTATGTACTACTTCCTGTCAGGGCCGTTTCTAGGTGTTTTGCCGCCCTAGGCGAGAATTTAAAAATGCCGCCCCCTCCCTTTTACTACCATCACTCTCTCCCCCTGTCATCCAGGCTAACTGTCCTCTGCAGTTTCTCACTCTCTATACACTTTCATTCTTTCTCTTCCAACATCTCTCTGAAATGGCCCATAAGCACGCCATGTCGGTGCGTGGTTAAAATCTACAGAAACATCACAGTCTTCAGGAATGCAATATAGAGTAAAACGTGTGGAATGTAAACAGGCGCTGCGTCGGTGTCATGGATTGCCTTTAGGGTGTTAGTTATTCTTCAGCAATCGTTTAGCACTCTTTGAGAACTTCAACTGCCAGTTACAGTGGCCGCTCTGCTAGTTTTGCTGCAGAGTAGACTGGCCTTGGTGTACAACGATCTGCTCTCGGAGTCAGAGCGGCTGCTTGGGACCGAAATGTTGTTTGGGACAGGGGAAGGGGGCTCCACTGACTGCCAGGAGGCCCTTCGGTTTTTTGTGATGCATGCAGGGCCCAGGGGGATAAAAAAAAGCATCTTGCCAACACCACAGCCTAGGGAAGTTCAGTGAAAAGAACCAAACAGCCCGTTTCAACCTGGAATCTCTACACTGCATGTGCATAGTAGTGACTGTCTGGGTTGCCTTGCCAGCACTTAAAACGGAAGGCGAGGCACCACCAGATCTGCGTGGGGGCTGCAGCCAGTGCCCGCGTTCGGATTGTGATCCGGATCATGTTGTCAGTTGTTCTCCTCCATATGTTGAACAGCACACGAGGAAAGCCTGTGGGGCAGCTCCGACAAGGGGCAGCTTAATTGATCACAGGTTTTGATCTGGGCTTATTGTGATGCTAAAATAATAATGTGATAAACATGCCAGCGCTCACCTCTCTGAGCCGGGCCCGGCTCAAATCTATGTCACACACCATTGATTCAGTCACACAGTCAAGAATCTGTCAAGAATCTGCCGCGGGATTTTTAAATTAGGCAGCAGCCGAAAGCCAGCAGCAAGCAGCTCCCTCTGCTACAGGCTGCCAGGCAGCAGGCTCCTGCTCTCGACGGGGAGTCTGGGTTAGCCAGTGCCGATGGTGGTCGGGTGAGCCTGAGAGGGCCGCAGGATCCATTACACAGCCCCCGCGGTAGTGCAAACAGCATACACACTGCAGCTAAACTTCAAGTTCCGCCAGCTCGCGACACCGCCCTAGTAAAGTGTCTCGCCATTGGGCACTGAAAGTGACCGATATGCTGGCCGCGTGTTTCGGGTAATATTCACTGTAGTATGGTACTCTAGCGCGCACATGAACCACCAGTCCTCAAGCCTGCTGGGACATGCGCGCATCGCGCGCTTACAGTGCAGCTATCGTTTTGGTGCATTCGGAGACAGGAGCCGGCGGCAGGGGCTGATGCCAGTCTTGCCAGAGGCAGCGGAAAGTGGCCACGGGCTAAATAAAAAAAGCTATGAAACACTGAGTTATTACGAGCGTGCAGTGCTACACTCACAGGGATTGGTAAAAGATAACAGGCTCACTAGAGCCTGAGGTTTTCTGTGGTAGGTCGGTGGTCTAGTAGAGGTCACGCACGCCTCACATTATCAGTTCGCTGCGACGTCTTGCACACTAGTACCTCGGCCGGGTGACGTCAGGCGTGGCTGTAGTCGTCAGCGAGTGACTCAGCCGCGCCGCGGGTGGGAATTTTGCAGCAGGCTATTAGTGGCGCGCACGGCCCCCGCCCGTGGCGCCGAACGTGACGTCACGTCAAATTGTAGAAGGCGCTACCCAATGCGCTTTCGAGGTCGTGCGCTTTAGAGGTCGAAGGCCGTTCAAGGGGATTCCCAAACTCATGTTTTTTGCCGCCCTCCCCCTTTTGCCGCCGTAGGCGGCCGCCTAGTCTTGCCTAATGGTAGAAACGGCCCTGCTTCCTGTGAACATGCATGCAAGTTTACCAATGATAGCGGGTTTGAAATGCCCTGGATGGGGTTTCTCTCTGGAAGCCCCTAAAACGTGCAGTCCCTCCCAAGATAGACTACGAATTGTTGCCACATGGGGAATCTGGTGTAGTAGTACCTATTCCCACACCAAGTTCTTCCTTTTCAGCCTGCCTTATAAATTCTCGTTCCCATCTCAGACATGCCCTGAACATTTTTTATCTGCTAATTGAGAACCACTGGGATTTCATATTTCTTACCGAAACTTGGCTAAAAGACTGCTCGGCCGACGATATCGCTTGGCAGTTCCACCAGATTTCTCCATTAAGCATATTGTTAGAGCTGACGAAAACGGGGGTGGGTTGGCTGTTATACATCGATCCACCTACTCTTGCTCTTCATTAAAATTGGCTACCATTAACAATATTGAAGAGTTGTTATTCACTATTATCTTCACCCCAACATTCATAGTATCTGGTGCGCGAATCTACGGCCCTCCCGATGCCCCGGCCGCCTCCTTACAGCTTCTCTTTGACGTGCTAGGTCAATTACCGCCTCTCCATGCCAATTAACCTGATACTGGGCAAATTTAACTTCCATGTGGGCGATCCTAACAACAAACCCGCGCATCAATTTCTATCCTCTATGGAAGGTTTCAACCTAGAACAGCCAATTAAGGTGCCAGCTCACAACTCAGGCCGATCTGACTTTAGCAAATCCTGCGACGGTCCTGGTGAAACCTGTTCTCAAACTTACCTGGTTTGACCATTTTTGGTCCCTTTTAATGTGTTCTCCACAGCTTCTTGCGGTGCGCAAAGTGTAAATCTTCGTCCAGACCTTAGACTAAAGTCTCGGACTCCCAACTTTTGGAGTCGCTCCAGTCCACGCCCCGTCTCTGGACCGAGGACTGAACAGGATGTAGTGCGCTATAATAATTGTCTGTCCGCTGCCGTTGACATTGTTGCCCCTCTGAAATCCCACACCTCAAAGAGGTTAAAACCCTCTGCGCCCTGGTTCTCCGACGCCCTCAAGCGAGAGAAAGCAGTTTGCAAAAAGCTAGTAAGGCTTTGGAGACCCAAGTATGGTAATGGCGCTAAAGCAATATACAAGGCCGCTCTGGAAAAATACCGTGCTGCTATTCGCACTGCCCAAAAAACCTTTTGTGTCTCCTCTTTCTCGGAGGCAGCAAACAAACCCCGAGAGATGTTTAAAATTCGCAACACCTTTCTCTCGCCCCATGCAAAAAGAAACACTCGCTCCCCTTCCATGGAGGTATGTGAGGACCTCTCTTCTTTCTTCTTCAAGAAAATCCAAACCATTTACGATCAGTTTCCAACCAGAGTCCTACTATACAAGGAGCAACGTCCAACCCCTATCCTGGCGTCACTTGCTAGATTTGTCCCCTCAAGCATTGAGGCATCAGCAGCTGTACTCACCAGTTGCAAGTCTGGCTCACCCTGGGCCCCTGCCATTTTGAAACGTGCTGCGCCTGTGGTGAACCCTATCTTGAACAGACTGCTAAATGGCTCCCTGCACCGGGCGCTGGTTCCTTCCAGCAGGAAGCAAGCTTTGCTGCTCCCCCTGCCCAAGAAAGCATCAGCTGACCCTAAAGTTCTGAGTAACTTTAGGCCTATCTCACTTCTTCCCACAGTTGCTAAATTACTTGAGAATAATGTTAATAGGCAGATATCACATTTTCTTGAATTCATTGGTGGCTGGCAGGGAACTAGGGTGGCAGGGCGGAGGGAGGGGTGAGGGGGGGACAAACATTATTACCTCTTCTGTTGTTGCTGACAAGTCCCGGAAGCACACAGGCTCCCCTAAGCCAATCACAACGCTGCAATGCAGCATTGTGATTGGTCTGAGGGCCGTGGTTTGGTGCTCACACTGTGACAGGGAGCCTGTGCATGCTCTCCTCCAGACTGTGTATTACAGCCTGGTAGGGATCATGCAAAGTGCGTATGACTGTTTAGCTGGGCCAAGACGGCTGGCCAAACCGTCACGCGCACTTATAGTGTGCATAAACCACTCCTCCCAGGCTCCGACACCAGCCCCGATCACCCTAACCCAGCCCCGTCCACCCTAATCCAGCCCCGTAGCGAAGAAAAATAAAATGATAACAATGAGGTTATCTTTTTCTTTTTTCCTGCTCTGAGAGCAGTGAGTCGATGCTCCTCCGCCTAAGCGGAGGAGCCGCCCCTGCTTGAATTCAGTCACCTGCTGCATGACTCCCAGTCGGGCTTCCGTGCTGGCGACAGCACTGAGTCAGCCCTGCTTGAAGTCTCAGAATACATTAAAGAAAATCGGGATTTAAATACCCCGGTTACGGTAATGCTACTGCACCGTTCCTCGGCATTCGATACGGTCTCTCATGCTATTCTGCTTGAGAGACTAGAAAAGATCAGTATTAGAGCCCAAGCCCTGGTATGGTTGAAATCCTTCATTAGCGACCGCTCCCAAGCAGTTTGCCTCACACCTTTTTCCTCTGCCTCAAAACTGATAGAGTGCAAGAGCCCCTCTGGGCTCGGCCATTAGCCCTACCCTTTTCAATATTTATTCGGAGCCACTGGCGAAACTGGTCAAGAGTTGGGGGGTGAGAGTGGTATCCTACGCGAATGACACCCAACTCCTCCTGGCATTCCAGGAAAACTCTCCCACAACTGTGTTCCTTCAAACTTCTCAAAGCCGTTGTCGACTGGATAAATGCAACCTGTCTAAAACTTAACTCTGATGAGACCAAGATTCTTTTCTTCGGCATCAAGACCTCTCCTGCTCCTAGTATATTGGTGGCCATCTGAAATAAGCCCCCCCGCCGCCTTCCGGAACCAGTGGTAAGAAATCTCGGGGTGAAATTTGACTCCAACCTTACCTTCGAGCCCCAAATCAAGGCATTACCTCCCTCCTGTTTCTTCACTCTTAGGTCCTTAAGAAGGATGGTACGTCTCATCCCCGCGGATTTCCGCAAGACTAGAGTTCATTCCTTGATTACCTCCAGGTTGGATTATGCCTGTCTAATTACTAAGATTCTCCCACAGGCTGCGGTGTCGGGATACTTACGACGTCTTCATTGACTTCCAGTAAATACAAGGATCCGGTTGAGGCGTTCATCTTTGCCTGTAGAGCCGACACCCACAAAGGCCCTCCCTGCCTCAGGCACCGGTTCAAGCCTTACACCCAGGAGAGATATAACAAACGTAACCTCCTCCAGCACCCCCGTATCCATAAGGCCAGAAGAGGAGGCAGATTTGTTCTCCTCATCCCGAAATTGTGGCGTGCTCTTCCTCTTGGCCTGAGAAGCCGCCTGTCTGAAGTGGTCTTCAGGAAGAGCTTAAAAAACCTCCACTTCGAATCTTGCCTAAACATCACCTCCGGTCTCTGCGGTCAGGTCTCTTACAGGTGATCTTTCCGCCAGCGCTGGGACGCCTCCTTGGAAATAGCTGTGCACTTTTCAAGTGCATTGTATCGTATTGGGCATGGCTGAAGTGTGGTATGAAATGCTATATAAAAATAAGACACTATTATAAAAAAAAAAATGAAACTTTGAATCACACCTCCCTGTTTTCCCGCCTTGAATGTATGCAGTGTCGTCTTGTGTTCCCCGTATACTGTAGGGTTTAGGTGTACACGTGCACCATTTGTTCATATTTTGAGTTTCTTCGGCACTTTTAACCGATCAGCTCTACTTAAGTTGTTTAGCTCATTATGAAGTGCTAATTATGTTGTGATTTTGTAATTCTTCATTATCAGGTCCACAATAAACTAATGTGACCTGAGGTCAGTTTACGGTTTATTGCTTATGCTGCTATGTTCATCCCTCCTCATGGCTCGTAAGATGTTCAGACAGTACGGCCCGGAGTATGGATCCCCTGATTATCCGAAGTGGCTGTTAACACCTTTACCTGGTCTATTGGAAATTACAAGGTATGTGGAAACACCACAGACCTTTCAGCAACTGAAATCGCCAGGAGAAACTGCAGGGGAGAAAGGGATTTCCAGCAGAATCCGACCCAGAATTACGAGGGCAGAGAATCCGACGCAGAATTACGAGGGCAGAGAATCCGACGCAGAATTACGAGGGCAGAGAATCCGACGCAGAATTACGAGGGCAGAGAATCCGACGCAGAATTACGAGGGCAGAGAATCCGACGCAGAATTACGAGGGCAGAGAATCCGACGCAGAATTACGAGGGCAGAGAATCCGACGCAGAATTACCGGGGCACAGAATCCGACGCAGAATTACCGGGGCAGAGAATCCGACACAGAATTACCGGGGCAGAGAATCTGACCCATAATAACCAGGGAATGTGAATAATCTGAGCTGGGTTATTCCCAGTTTTGTGTAGTATAATTGATGATCCCCTTTAACTCACTAGGAAATATCATCTGGAATGTTATGGCCTCTATGCCTCTTACAAGTCCTAGAACCTGGAGGTCGCTGCCCGGCCTCTTTTTGGGGCTTTCTCCAGACTGTGGTCTGAACGGAGGTGTCCTGTGAGGCATCACGCTGAGGACGGATTAATGTCGCCTTTCTGGGCTATCTACTGGCCTAAACCTAGAGCCACTCCCCCCCACCCCCCCCCCAGGGCTCATCATATTACCCAAGAATAGGGGGCAGGAACTGGGCTATGTCCAAGAACTCCAATCAGAAGTGACACCTATATAAAGAAGGAAGATCCTTGACTGGGTGGTGACATGTCCCCGGCTGAAATCCAAGCCTCCCTCGAGCATCCTTCTTCCATGCTTGCCTGGGTCATGCGCAGGCGTCGCGCTGGGGTCACGCGCAGGGCCTGAACTGAGGCTTCGCCTGAGATAGCGTCTCTTGGGTGTGTCCCATGGAATCCATGGGGCCCATACAATGGTTTCCTAGACATATCCTCTGATGCCTCAGTCCCAAAAAGCAGAATCTCTTCGGGTACCCTGTTACCCTTCAGTGACCTCTGTACTCCTAAAAGTGTGTTGTTTTTAGGAGGGTGTGCTTACAGACAGTCCAAGTGCAGGTGAAAGTGATGAGCATGAAACAGACTCTGTGAGACAGGGGAGGGCACCGGATGGGTGCCCTCTGAACCTCAGGCTATAGAACACATGTGTGAATGAACTCTCTGATTTGATTTTGATTTGATGTTAATTTTACAAAGCGCTTTTCTTTGCCTTAAGGAGTCTTGGCACACTGCCTGTAGTGTAATGGAGGAGCCAGCATATAAGAAGTCTACAGGGGGGAAAGTAAACAACCAATTTTTTAGTGACTTTCTAAAAGCCAGGAAGTCTGATATATTCCTTAGGTGTGCTGGCATTTGATTCCAGAGGCGGCATGGGAGGGGCTTCTGCCTCCCCAGGAGGTTTAGTGAATGAAAGGGACAGACACTGTCTTGGCTTTGGCTGAGCGCAGAGATCTATTTCGAATGTACCACCAAAATGTGTTTTTGAGGAAATCAGGGCCATGATGATAAAGTGATTTATGCGCTATACAGAGCGCCCTCTTTTTAATGGGGAGCCAATAAAGTTCTTCCCTAGCTTTGGAGATGGGGTCAAACTTTTTGATCTTTTTCAGAACCCAGACTGTTGCATTTTGCAGTCTCTGGAGTCTTCCCAAAACACACTACTGGACTCCTACATAAAGGGGATTGCAGTGGTCTAACTTTGATAACGCCAGAGAAGTATCCGCTGTCTTCTGCAGGTCAAATGGTAAAAAAGGGAGAATTTCCGTCAGAAATTTCAAAGTGTGGAAACACAAGGAAGTCAAATGGTTGGTTTGATGCCTAAAGGAGAGATGAGTGTTGAAAACGATTCTAAGGTTTCTCGTTTTAGCCACTGGGATTGGAAGAGAGCCGAGGGCTTGTGGCCACCAGGAATTGTTGCAGAAGGACGTATCTCGACTGAAGAGGAGAACCTCTGCCGTTTTGGAATTTAATTTAAGACAGTGGGAAATCATCCAGTTGAAAATCGCACACATGCATTTGTCGAATCGAGAAGATACTTCTTCGGTATCATTATTTATGGAGACAATAATTTGAGTGTCATCCGCGTAAGACTATGTAGAGAAACCGAACGACCTTATCACTCCCATAAGGGGAGCAACATATATATTAAATAATGTGGGCTCAACAAAGAGCCCTTCGAACACCGCAAGGCAGAGAGAATGGCTTAGAACTAAAATCTCCCATTCTGACTGTTTGTTCCCTTTCGTCGGGAAAGGAGCTGAGTAACTTGAAAGCGGAGCTTCGACACCGATCTCCGGCAATCGCTGTTTCAGGATCTCATGGCTAACTGTGTCAAAGGCTGCGGACAGGCCCAAAAGGACGACCGCCGCCTCATCTCCATGGTCAAGAATTACTCTGACCACCTCTGATACTGCAACCAACACCGTTTTCGTACTATGTTCCTAAAGCCAAATTTGGAAATATCCAGAACACCATTCTGGCCCAAAAGAGTAGAGAGGGAGATGTTGGGTGTCTTTGTAGTACTTTCGCTGGAAATGGAAGTCTTGATATCGGGCGGTAATTCTTTTCTTCTGTTGGGTCAAGAGTTGGCTTTTTTAGAAGTGGCAGAATGGAGGCCTTTTTCCATTCAGTGGGGAAACAGACTGTTTTTAAAATGTTGTTAAGCAGCGAGGACAGTGGGGGTGCGATAAAGTCGGCTATGTCGTGCAACACTCTAGTCTGGCAAGGGTCTGAACAAGCTCCAGAACTGGTTATTTTTATACGTTCGATCATACATTCCGAGGAAGTGGCTGGAAATTTGCATAGAGCCGAATGGTTTTGATTTGAAAAAGTGACAGCTGGGGTTGGATAGTCGGTCCCGTTGTTGAGGATTAGGTCATTATAGACCCCCTCAACCTTATTTCTGATGAAAGTCGCTAGGTTGTCACAGAGCTGTTGGGTGGGAAGTGTTGTGGGGGGGACGGAAGGAATAGAGTGGCTGTGTACCATTTCGAATAAGTCCCGGGATGAGTTAGTGGCGGACTCTCGTGTAGAAGTCGCCTGGCCCCCCGTTTATTACTGTGGGGTACAAAGACAGCCACGTCCTTCATTGCAATGATTCAGTCCTTCTGTCTCTTACACTAAAGCTTGTTTTCTTATGTAGCGCTTATGTCGTTTCTATGCACTGCACATAACAGATGTTACTAATGCCAATTTTAATGGCACGCAATGTAATGTCCCTGGAAGGATGGAAATCTGAGACTGTGCTGCTCCGAATCTTAAGAGTCACTCATGTGGAGGTGCCTGCGCCCTTAGCAGCCTGACCCCCTGTCGTCCCGGGGACCTCCTTTCTAACTCCTGTCCCCAGCTCTGCAGATAAATTAGTCCCGGGACACCTCGAGCTCACACAGGAAGCGCCATACTCCGCAAGTCACATTTATTTTGGAAATGTGCAAGACCACCCGGCCCACTAACCGAGAAGGCCTTGCTTGCTTTCCGTGCATTACTCTAAGCCACCACAAGATGGCGCTGCAACACAATTTTCAACTTCTATTGTGCTCTGTTTTGGAGCAGATGCACCTCTAGACAAAGTATTAGGGCTGTGTCTGTCAAGAAACGGACCCCTGTGCTTGATGTTGTGGGGGACTCTTCACACCCATCCCATACAGGACAAGGAAAGGATGTGGCCTAGCGGCTCGAGCTGCTGCTTTTGGAACCCCAGATTCGAATCCTGGCCTCGGCGCTAGACCTAGCATTGTGTGACTCTGGGCAAATCGCTTAACCTCACTGTGCCTAAAGTGGGAAACGCCAGCAGTACCTTAGTTACACAGGGAGGGTCTGAGCCCTGGAACCCGCAGCCCCCCAAGTAGGAGAAGGCATCTTCTTTACGTGCACATAAAACAAAGTAGTGACGTCAGCACCCAGATCCCAGCTCAGACATACAGGAGGAATGTATGACGGTATTCCGCATGCGTTTAGAACGCATGCATTCCCAACACTGTCTTTTGAACGAATGCGTCTTTAGGGGGCGCTGGATGTTGGAATAGTTTAATTTACTATTCCAACTCCAGTGTGCGCAACAGTAGGGAAGGTGTTGGACTTTAAATCCAATACCCATTCCACCAATGCGTCCCCCTAAAAGCAAGTCGGTAAAACAACTTGCGTGCTGAACGCATGCGTGCTAAAGCCCATTCGTTCTTTTGCCGGCGCTGTGTTGGCAGCGTGATTCCGGCTTCGTCCGAAAGTATGTTTACCATACAGGAGTACAGCTCAGAGAAGCGCTCGCTCGGCGCTACGGGGAGCAGGGTGACCTGCTTTATGGAGTGCAGGGATGGGTGTCGCTTACGAGCTCCACTGTCCCATTCGCTCTGCCCCATTGCCTCTGTCCCTTTGAGCACCCCCATTCCCCCGCCTCTCTTGGTGTGTGGCCGGGGTCATTTTCTTGCTACACTTCGCGTGTCCCTCTCCCCTTCCCATAAGCTGCCTTCCCATGTGGCATCCTGTCCTAGTCCGCGCCCACATAAACCCCAGCCCTCCTGCCTTTGTCTTGTTACACGTTCCCGAAGACCCCACTGCCCGGGGCAGAATAAAGGGATAAAGTATCGAAAAGTAATTGCACAGCGGGAGGTAAGGATTTACTATTCTTCACTCCACGTCTACCTTTGTAAATCCTAGTAGCACCAAGGTACGTATATGTGAAGTTAGGTATAGAAAATGTATAGAAACCTACCTTTCGATATATTCTCCCTCCATATTGTTGTAGTGGTATTCTGTCCAGTCGGTATTCAAGACTTGATATTCCCACCACACTGACCAGGCCCCCCTGGGGTCACGTGACCTTGAGGTCAGGAGATGCCCTCTAAATGTGATCCGAGGACGTGATCCCTCACTTCAGATCCCACTCACCCACACCGTCCAGGCGCAGATGAACTTTTCATTCTCCTGAAAATCATCATTTTGGGAAGCAGTTATCTTGGAAGAGAATTACATTAGCATTTTAATAGAACATTTCCCCGGGTAGTTCAGGTCTCAATTAACCCTTCGATGCAGCGGAAGTGAATTATTTTTTAGGAAGCTCATAGACTCAAGTTGCCCCTTTGTGCCTAAAAACCACAATCATTGATAAAATACATATTGTTTTTAATCTTAAAAGTTTGAATAAACAGGGTAATCCATTGACTCCCTTTGCCGCCCTCAAAAAATGAATACGTGTAGAGATCTTCATGCCCAAATCGCTTTAAATTGTTTTACGTTTTGTGCAGAGTTGCTGTGACTTAACATTTAAATTACTGTGATCTACTGGGGCACTAACTGGACTGTAATAAGATATAGTAATGCACTCAGTGCGGTTCAGGTACAGTCAGAAAGCACCGGAAGGAGATTTTTCGATTTTCCTGATAAATTCTAGTTATTAAGAGCGGAAGGGTGAGTCGTCCAGAATGGACTCGGGTCTGTGGTCCACAGATCCCACTCACATCTTAACAGACCCCACTGAGCTATCTGGGGCAAGTAAAGTTACATTTCCTATTACAGCCTCTGAGGGGCAAAATCTGGCCCAAAAACTGCTCAGGAGGAGTTACTGCACCGTCCTGGATTCTTTGACATGCAATTATGAGTTGTCCTCTATGTAATTTTGAGTAACATGCGGTATCAGTCTTTGCAGGCGGTGATACCGCACGGTATCTCCCTGTGTGCGCTGTGCAGATACCTGGAGGGATATCAGCGAGCAGAAACCAAGGGACCAAGAGCAATTTACGCAGCATCCCTGATTTAAAATATGGCGTAAACGCCATTTCTGTTTGATTTTAAACTTACTGTGGCAGTGGAGAAAAGCATGTCTTACAATTTCACCAGCCGACCAGACACCTACGCTCTACCTCACTCTCGCTCGCACACCCTCATTCGCAAAAACAGAGCAGGAGGTCGCTCGTTCTCCTGCATCGCACCCAAAACATGGAACGACCTCCCCTAACACATCAGAGCCTCCTCCTTCATTCTGGAGTTCTGCAAGAAGCTAAAGACTTGGCTCTCCGAGTAACTCCACGGGGACCACACACCCACTCACCTCCTCAAGTGCTTGGATACCCTCGCGGGTGATTAGCTGCGCTCTTCAAATCGGCATGACATCTTAGTGTGAGAGTAAAGACAATGTTCAGATAAATTAAAGTCTGGCACATGCTACGAGAAGGAAGGTAGGCAGATAGAATCAGCTTATAGTCATTGTATGTCCTTAGTATAGGTATAGCGCTGAGAAGCCTTGCTAGTGGTACATTGCACGCTATATGATCAGGTACTTAAGAATGTGACCTGTATGAAGGGTGCCCTGTTCCTCTCCCATCTCTATAAACATGTGCATGCCTACCAGCAGCGTCACGTCTGTCATGAGACAATCAGGCTTCCTGTACCCTACACCACTGTCCCCATATTGGACATGCAATAACCACACATCTCTTCAACCACACACATTCAGGTCCTCCATAACGTCTTCATACAGTTAGAGCGCCATGATGCCACACTAGTGACAGTGTGACAGTTGTGTGCTACGCAAGGTCAGATAACCCAACATAACATAACATTTGAACTTCATGTAGGACAACAAATCGGGGGCCCATGTCTTTGCTTTCAACATGGATGTTCATGTACAGGAGAGGTTTCTGCTTCCTCCAAGAAGAATGTTTGCCCTCTATATAAACCCTTCCCCCATTCTCTTTGTTCCTGTCCTGGTCATATGCAGTGATCTGTCTCATGGCAGACAGGTGACGATAGACTACCGCGGCCTCGATTTGATGGACCGTTCCTTGGTTATGGCGGTCACACGACACGGCCCGTCTGATCAATGGCCTGTCACCACCGGCTGTCTCTGGGATCTTGCCATTTGCATAATTTATTCATTTTATTCATGTCATAGGGCACCAAATAGGTTTCCTTGTGACAGCTGTAGAGCGATTTGTGAGAAAATAAGGTTCTCGAGAACGGTCTGGGGCGCCTACAGGGAGGGGTTCGGATAAAACTGATTCCTTTTGGAACATTAGGAGTTCCTTCTCTTCCAGGAATCGTGGAGGAAGAACATTCGTGTTGACCTGGTTTCGAATTGTTACCTGGATGGTTTGTTTCCAGGTACTTCCTGACACGTGTCGGCCATTTTAGGTGTTTCCTGCTGGGTCCTTCATCCCACAGGATCCGCTCACTCTAAATGAAAGTCCCACCGCTCAAACCTCAGGTCTGAATTTGCGACCTTCTGAAGCCCTGAAAAGCAGACACCTGAAGTCACCAGTTCTTGTAATAGTGCACACTGCTGCATATATTGCTTCCTGGATAATGTATTCATCGGAGCTGTCTCGAGATCCATCGATCACCCGGTGACATCGAAATACAGGAATTATTTAGCTCAAAAAAGTGTCTTGCAGAATGTGCTCTAGTCCATTCAAACACCAGTGCTAGTGGAAAGGTTAATTTAATCAAACCGTAGCCAACTCCGATATTAATGATATGACCAGGATCACACACAGTGGCGGCCGGCATGGCTCACGGGTGGTGAGGCGGGGGTGGGCGCAGGGGAGAGAGAGTCACGCAGGGGGGGTAACGGGGGGGGTGCGCATAATAAAAAATAAATTTTAAAAATTTGCTTACCTTGCCGCCGGGTTCCGCGTCTCTGCTCCTGCTCTCCTCGAGGAATAGGAAGCACGGTCAGGCCCCACTGACCAATGCGTTGTGATTGGTAGGCACCCAGGCTCCCCTGACCAATCACAACGCTGCAATGCAGCCTGCATGGAGAACGGGGAAAGTGTTCATGACTGGTTTGGGCGGCCCAAGAGGGCTGACCAAACAGTCATTGTGCACTTAGGAGTGGGCAAATCACTCCTCCCCTGCCCTGCTTCGAGAGCAGAGCAGCCCCGACTGCCCGCCCGCCAAGCAGCACAAACATAAATTGATAATAACTCAAAGTTATTATCATTTTATGTTTCTACTTCGCACTGCTTGAAAGCAGTGGGGCGACGCTCCTCCGCCACAGCAGAGGAACCGCCACAATTTATGCACTATAGGACATCAGGATGTCTGTTGGTATAAAGTATTGTTAGGAGCGAGCGTCCACACCCAAGTGTTTTGGCAGCTGCCACGCGGAAGGGCAGATGTCCTGCTCAAAAAGTGACCACTCCTTCAGGTTTCCGTATCTACTGCGAGTCGGCTGCAGAAAGCGAGAAGCTCCTTCGTGTCTGAGACAATCGAAAGAGGTTAGAAGGTAGAGATCCCTACAGAGACACCAAAAGTCACAAATTCTTCGAAGAGGTCAGAGAAGATGTTTCCTCGGCTTGACTTGTGAGCTTCTGTTGAGATGGGCCCTAGGACCAAAAGCCAGTTAAATGTTTCACCACACATGCCAGCCCTTTCCAGGGCAGTGGGGTCATTTCACTTTCCTCTCTTGATGACATCATCTATCACCTATATGCAGGGAACACAAAAAATATGACTTTTGTCCCGGCCTTGACCCTGTACCTCCAGTGGCAGGGATCTTACAACCTGGCAATGGATGGATCTGGTCTCTGCTGAGATGAACCGGGATCATCCTCCCTGGCCGTCTCTGCTTCAACCTCTGTACCCGACCCCGGTGACTCTGTCTCTATCACTCTCAGCTAAACCGTGTGCGTGCTCTCCCCCTGCACCATGGAGGTGGAAACCTTGATTATCGCTGTAGGTGCTGCACCAGATATCTGCTCTTAAATTTACTCAGGATCAGGATTTACATTACGCAGGTGTAATTCGCCAATTATGGGAATTCACTGTAAAAATGTACTGCAAACGCATGGGAACAAGAGAACAGGAGCTGCTGCTGTTTGTGGTTCTTTTGTTTAAATTCAGTCACTCCCCAAAAATCGGGCCAAGGGTGCATTTCGCACTAACACATAGTTCGAAATGATTAATTTGCATTTTGTGTATTTACACCTAATTTCATTTAATGATATGCAAGCAAATAACGTAAATTTGGCACACCCCGCCTCCGGATACCCAAATACATAGATTTTCCTTCAGCAAAAGCTCTGATTGCTGAGCCCGTGATGAGCCGGTTTGGTGACTTGGACATCGGCTCATTGGACTTGCTCTTTACTCCTGTGCTACAACCAGGGCACAAGTCCTATAAAAACAAGTGGGGGAACTGACCAAGTCAGACAATATGCAAGTGACATCATGACGCGTGCCATGACGTCACGACATAGCGCTTTAAAAGAAATAAAATAATGCTATTTAAATTATTTGTGTAAATACTGGGACAGACCACCCCATCTGACAGTCTTACACAGTGTCTGTACTTCTATACAGGGACAGAACAAAGGCAAAAGCATGCATCTCTGAAGTACCTGTGAAGAGATTGCAAGCTGTGTGCCTTTGTTTCCCCTCCAGTGCATTTACATTTAAGTGTGAGGTTCCAGGACGCCTCCAGTCAGGATATTCAAACAAAAGGAGGCCTGATGCCCCTTAGCTTCGGCCCAGCTGGGGGTGAAAAAAAAGCCCCCTCTCTGCCTGCACATTGCTGCTGGGAATGAAAGCAGACAATGTGCAGGCGCTGCTGAACGTGTCCCGGTGTCTTACACCGGGATAAGTTCAACATATTTCTGTGGGGCCCAACTTCCTGGCAGGGGGACAGCGTCCACCCTGTAAAAAGTGGGTGGACGCAGTGTACCTGCGTGTACCCCCGACTCGTGCCCTGGCTACAACAACCCTATCATCCGTACCGGGACATACTCCACCCCATCCTTTAATCACCAAGCCCAAGGCTCGCAGGTAGAAGCCAGGCTTCGCACATACTCCTGACACTGGTGACTGAGGCTGAGTGACCATGCACTGACATCCCTCCCAGACCTTGGCCTTGCACGTCCCCACACAAATCTCCACTGATACAGACAGAATCCCCCTGGTCGTCACTTCCAGGCCTTCACTCACTCTTGTCTTCAGTCTTTCAGCTCGCTGGGGCTTCTCCACTGGAGCCCCCACCCTGTGGAACTGCCTGAAACCCCCTGGCCACGCACATTTACTCCCCTGTCCTCCATAGACCCTGTGCCCTCTCTCTCCCTACACCAGCCGGGTCTGAGCCTGTCTCAGGGGCCCTGCGCCCTCTCTCTCCCTACACCAGCCGGGTCTGAGCCTGTCCCACGGGCCCTGCGCCCTCTCTCTCCCTACACCAGCCGGGTCTGAGCCTGTCCCACGGGCCCTGCGCCCTCTCTCTCCCTACACCAGCCGGGTCTGAGCCTGTCCCACGGGCCCTGCGCCCCTCTCTCCCTACACCAGCCGGGTCTGAGCCTGTCCCACGGGCCCTGCGCCCTCTCTCTCCCTACACCAGCCGGGTCTGAGCCTGTCCCACGGGCCCTGCGCCCTCTCTCTCCCTACACCAGCCGGTTCTGAGCCTGTCCCACGGGCCCTGCGCCCTCTCTCTCCCTACACCAGCCGGGTCTGAGCCTGTCCCACGGGCCCTGCGCCCTCTCTGTCCCTACACCAGCCGAGTCTGAGCCTGTCCCACGGGCCCTGCACCCTCTCTCTCCCTACACCAGCCGGGTCTGAGCCTGTCTCACGGGCCCTACACCCTCTCTCTCCCTACACCAGCCGGGTCTGAGCCTGTCTCACGGGCCCTGCACCCTCTCTCTCCCTACACCAGCCAGGTCTGAGCCTGTCCCACGGGCCCTGCACCCTCTCTCTCCCTACACCAGCCGGGTCTGAGCCTGTCCCACAGGCCCTGCGCCCTCTCTCTCTACACCAGTCGGGTCTGAGCCTGTCCCGCGGGCCCTTCGCCCTCTCTCTCCTACACCAGCCGGGTCTGATCCTGTCTCACGGGCCCTGCGCCCTCTCTCTCCCTACACCAGCCGGGTCTGATCCTGTCCCACGGGCCCTGCACCCTCTCTCTCCCTACACCAGCCGGGCACCAGCTGGGTCTGATCCTGTCCCACGGGCCCTGCGCCCTCTCTCCCTACACCAGCCGGGTCTGATCCTGTCCCACGGGCCCTGCGCCCTCTCTGTCCCTACACCAGCCGGGTCTGAGCCTGTCTCAGGGGCCCTGCGCCCTCTCTGTCCCTACACCAGCCGGGTCTGAGCCTGTCTCAGGGGCCCTGCGCCCTCTCTCTCCCTACACCAGCCGGGTCTGAGCCTGTCTCAGGGGCCCTGCGCCCTCTCTCTCCCTACACCAGCCGGGTCTGAGCCTGTCTCAGGGGCCCTGCGCCCTCTCTCTCCCTACACCAGCCGGGTCTGAGCCTGTCCCGCGGGCCCTGCGCCCTCTCTCTCCCTACACCAGCCGGGTCTGAGCCTGTCCCGCGGGCCCTGCGCCCTCTCTCTCCCTACACCAGTCGGGTCTGAGCCTGTCCCGCGGGCCCTGCGCCCTCTCTCTCCCTACACCAGCCGGGTCTGAGCCTGTCTCGGGCCCTGCGCCCTCTCTCTCCCTACACCAGCCGGGTCTGAGCCTGTCCCGCGGGCCTTGCGCCCTCTCTCTCCCTACACCAGCCGGGTCTGAGCCTGTCCCGCGGGCCCTGCGCCCTCTCTCTCCCTACACCAGCCGGGTCTGAGCCTGTCCCGCGGGCCCTGCGCCCTCTCTCTCCCTACACCGGCCGGGTCTGATCCTGTCCCGCGGGCCCTGCGCCCTCTCTCTCCCTACACCGGCCGGGTCTGATCCTGTCCCGCGGGCCCTGCGCCCTCTCTCTCCCTACACCAGCCGGGTCTGAGCCTGTCCCGCGGGCCCTGCGCCCTCTCTCTCCCTACACCAGTTGGGTCTGACCCTGTCCCGCGAGCCCTGCGCCCTCTCTCTCCCTACACCAGCCGGGTCTGAGCCTGTCCCGCGGGCCCTGCGCCCTCTCTCTCCCTACACCAGCCGGGTCTGAGCCTGTCCCGCGGGCCCTGCACCCTCTCTCTCTCCCTACACCAGCCGGGTCTGAGCCTGTCCCGCGGGCCCTGCGCCCTCTCTCTCCCTACACCAGCCGGGTCTGAGCCTGTCCCGCGGGCCCTGCGCCCTCTCTCTCCCTACACCAGCCGGGTCTGAGCCTGTCCCGCGGGCCCTGCGCCCTCTCTCTCCCTACACCAGCCGGGTCTGAGCCTGTCCCGCGGGCCCTGCGCCCTCTCTCTCCCTACAGCAGCCGGGTCTGAGCCTGTCTCGTGGGCCCTGCGCCCTCTCTCTCCCTACACCAGCCGGGTCTGAGCCTGTCCCTCGGGCCCTGCGCCTCTCTCTCCCTACACCAGCCGGATCTGAGCCTGTCTCGCGGGCCCTGCGCCCTCTCTCTCCCTACACCAGCCGGGTCTGAGCCTGTCCCGCGGGCCCTGCGCCCTCTCTCTCCCTACACCAGCCGGGTCTGAGCCTGTCCCGCCGGCCCTGCGCCCTCTCTCTCCCTACCCCAGCCGGGTCTGAGCCTGTCCCGCGGGCCCTGCGCCCTCTCTCTCCCTACACCAGCCGGATCTGAGCCTGTCCCGCGGGCCCTGCGCCCTCTCTCTCCCTACACCAGCCGGGTCTGAGCCTGTCCCGTGGGCCCTGCGCCCTCTCTCTCCCTACACCAGCCGGGTCTGATCCTGTCCCGCGGGCCCTGCGCCCTCTCTCTCCCTACACCAGCCGGGTCTGAGCCTGTCCCGCGGGCCCTGCACCCTCTCTCTCTCCCCCTACACCAGCCGGGTCTGAGCCTGTCCCGCGGGCCCTGCGCCCTCTCTCTCCCTACACCAGCCGGGTCTGAGCCTGTCCCGCGGGCCCTGCACCCTCTCTCTCCCTACACCAGCTGGGTCTGAGCCTGTCCCACGGGCCCTGCACCCTCTCTGTCCCTACACCAGCCGGGTCTGAGCCTGTCTCAGGGGCCCTGCACCCTCTCTCTCCCTACACCAGCCGGGTCTGAGACTGTCTCACAGGCCCTGCACCCTCTCTCTCCCTACACCAGCCGGGTCTGAGCCTGTCTCACGGGCCCTGCACCCTCTCTCCCTACACCAGCCGGGTCTGAGCCTGTCTCACGGGCCCTGCACCCTCTCTGTCCCTACACCAGCCGGGTCTGAGCCTGTCCCATGGGCCCTGCACCCTCTCTGTCCCTACACCAGCCGGGTCTGAGCCTGTCCCACGGGTCCTGCACCCTCTCTCTCCCTACACCAGCCGGATCTGAGCCTGTCTCAGGGGCCCTGCACCCTCTCTCTCCCTACACCAGCCGGGTCTGTGCCTGTCCCAAGGGCCCTGCACCCTCTCTCTCCCTACACCAGCCGGGTCTGAGCCTGTCTCAGGGGCCCTGCACCCTCGCTCTCCCTACACCAGCTGGGTCTGAGCCTGTCCCACGGGCCCTGCACCCTCTCTCTCCCTACACCAGCCGGGTCTGAGCCTGCCTCAGGGGCCTGCACCCTCTCTGTCCCTACACCAGCTGGGTCTGAGCCTGTCCCACGGGCCCTGCACCCTCTCTCTCCCTACACCAGCCGGGTCTGAGCCTGTCTCAGGGGCCTGCACCCTCTCTGTCCCTACACCAGCCGGGTCTGAGCCTCTCCCACGGGCCCTGCACCCTCTCTCTCCCTACACCAGCCGGGTCTGAGCCTGTCTCACGGGCCCTGCGCCCTCTCTGTCCCTACACCAGCCGGGTCTGAGCCTGTCCCACGGGCCCTGCACACTCTCTCTCCCTACACCAGCCGGGTCTGAGCCTGTCTCAGGGGCCCTGCGCCCTCTCTCTCCCTACACCAGTCGGGTCTGATCCTGTCCCACAGGCCCTGCACCCTCTCTGTCCCTACACCAGCCGGGTCTGAGCCTGTCTCACGGGCCCTGCACCCTCTCTTTCCCTACACCAGCCGGGTCTGATCCTGTCCCACGGGCCCTGCTCCTCTCTCCCTACACCAGCCGGGTCTGAGCCTGTCTCACGGGCCCTGCACCCTCTCTGTCCCTACACCAGCCGGGTCTGAGCCTGTCCCACGGGCCCTGCACCCTCTCTGTCCCTACACCAGCCGGGTCTGAGCCTGTCCCACGGGCCCTGCACCCTCTCTCTCCCTACACCAGCCGGATCTGAGCCTGTCTCAGCGGGCCCTGCACCCTCTCTCTCCCTACACCAGCCGGGTCTGAGCCTGTCTCACGGGCCCTGCACCCTCTCTCTCCCTACACCAGCCAGGTCTGAGCCTGTCCCACGGGCCCTGCACCCTCTCTCTCCCTACACCAGCCGGGTCTGAGCCTGTCCCACAGGCCCTGCGCCCTCTCTCTCTCTACACCAGTCGGGTCTGAGCCTGTCCCGCGGGCCCTTCGCCCTCTCTTCCTACACCAGCCGGGTCTGATCCTGTCTCACGGGCCCTGCGCCCTCTCTCTCCCTACACCAGCCGGGTCTGATCCTGTCCCACGGGCCCTGCACCCTCTCTCTCCCTACACCAGCCGGGGCACCAGCTGGGTCTGATCCTGTCCCACGGGCCCTGCGCCCTCTCTCTCCCTACACCAGCCGGGTCTGATCCTGTCCCACGGGCCCTGCGCCCTCTCTGTCCCTACACCAGCCGGGTCTGAGCCTGTCTCAGGGGCCCTGCGCCCTCTCTGTCCCTACACCAGCCGGGTCTGAGCCTGTCTCAGGGGCCCTGCGCCCTCTCTCTCCCTACACCAGCCGGGTCTGAGCCTGTCTCCGCGGGCCCTGCGCCCTCTCTCTCCCTACACCAGCCGGGTCTGAGCCTGTCTCGCGGGCCCTGCGCCCTCTCTCTCCCTACACCAGCCGGGTCTGAGCCTGTCCCGCGGGCCCTGCGCCCTCTCTCTCCCTACACCAGCCGGGTCTGAGCCTGTCCCGCGGGCCCTGCGCCCTCTCTCTCCCTACACCAGCCGGGTCTGAGCCTGTCCTCGGGCCCTGCGCCCTCTCTCTCCCTACACCAGCCGGGTCTGAGCCTGTCCCGCGGGCCCTGCGCCCTCTCTCTCCCTACACCAGCCGGGTCTGAGCCTGTCCCGCGGGCCCTGCGCCCTCTCTCTCCCTACACCAGCCGGGTCTGAGCCTGTCCCGCGGGCCCTGCGCCCTCTCTCTCCCTACACCGGCCGGGTCTGATCCTGTCCCGCGGGCCCTGCGCCCTCTCTCTCCCTACACCGGCCGGGTCTGATCCTGTCCCGCGGGCCCTGCGCCCTCTCTCTCCCTACACCAGCCGGGTCTGAGCCTGTCCCGCGGGCCCTGCGCCCTCTCTCTCCCTACACCAGCTGGGTCTGACCCTGTCCCGCGGGCCCTGCGCCCTCTCTCTCCCTACACCAGCCGGGTCTGAGCCTGTCCCGCGGGCCCTGCGCCCTCTCTCTCCCTACACCAGCCGGGTCTGAGCCTGTCCCGCGGGCCCTGCACCCTCTCTCTCCCTACACCAGCCGGGTCTGAGCCTGTCCCGCGGGCCCTGCGCCCTCTCTCTCCCTACACCAGCCGGGTCTGAGCCTGTCCCGCGGGCCCTGCGCCCTCTCTCTCCCTACACCAGCCGGGTCTGAGCCTGTCCCGCGGGCCGTGCGCCCTCTCTCTCCCTACACCAGCCGGGTCTGAGCCTGTCCCGCGGGCCCTGCGCCCTCTCTCTCCCTACAGCAGCCGGGTCTGAGCCTGTCTCGTGGGCCCTGCGCCCTCTCTCTCCCTACACCAGCCGGGTCTGAGCCTGTCCCTCGGGCCCTGCGCCCTCTCTCTCCCTACACCAGCCGGATCTGAGCCTGTCTCGCGGGCCCTGCGCCCTCTCTCTCCCTACACCAGCCGGGTCTGAGCCTGTCCCGCGGGCCCTGCGCCCTCTCTCTCCCTACACCAGCCGGGTCTGAGCCTGTCCCGCCGGCCCTGCGCCCTCTCTCTCCCTACCCCAGCCGGGTCTGAGCCTGTCCCGCGGGCCCTGCGCCCTCTCTCTCCCTACACCAGCCGGGTCTGAGCCTGTCCCGCGGGCCCTGCGCCCTCTCTCTCCCTACACCAGCCGGGTCTGAGCCTGTCCCGTGGGCCCTGCGCCCTCTCTCTCCCTACACCAGCCGGGTCTGAGCCTGTCCCGCGGGCCCTGCGCCCTCTCTCTCCCTACACCAGCCGGGTCTGAGCCTGTCCCGCGGGCCCTGCACCCTCTCTCTCCCCCTACACCAGCCGGGTCTGAGCCTGTCCCGCGGGCCCTGCGCCCTCTCTCTCCCTACACCAGCCGGGTCTGAGCCTGTCCCGCGGGCCCTGCACCCTCTCTCTCCCTACACCAGCTGGGTCTGAGCCTGTCCCACGGGCCCTGCACCCTCTCTGTCCCTACACCAGCCGGGTCTGAGCCTGTCTCACGGGCCCTGCACCCTCTCTCTCCCTACACCAGCCGGGTCTGAGACTGTCTCACGGGCCCTGCACCCTCTCTCTCCCTACACCAGCCGGGTCTGAGCCTGTCTCACGGGCCCTGCACCCCTCTCTCCCTACACCAGCCGGGTCTGAGCCTGTCTCACGGGCCCTGCACCCTCTCTGTCCCTACACCAGCCGGGTCTGATCCTGTCCCACGGGCCCTGCACCCTCTCTGTCCCTACACCAGCCGGGTCTGAGCCTGTCCCACGGGTCCTGCACCCTCTCTCTCCCTACACCAGCCGGATCTGAGCCTGTCTCAGGGGCCCTGCACCCTCTCTCTCCCTACACCAGCCGGGTCTGTGCCTGTCCCACGGGCCCTGCACCCTCTCTCTCCCTACACCAGCCGGGTCTGAGCCTGTCTCAGGGGCCCTGCACCCTCGCTCTCCCTACACCAGCTGGGTCTGAGCCTGTCCCACGGGCCCTGCACCCTCTCTCTCCCTACACCAGCCGGGTCTGAGCCTGCCTCAGGGGCCTGCACCCTCTCTGTCCCTACACTAGCTGGGTCTGAGCCTGTCCCACGGGCCCTGCACCCTCTCTCTCCCTACACCAGCCGGGTCTGAGCCTGTCTCAGGGGCCTGCACCCTCTCTGTCCCTACACCAGCCGGGTCTGAGCCTCTCCCACGGGCCCTGCATCCTCTCTCTCTCCCTACACCAGCCGGGTCTGAGCCTGTCCCACGGGCCCTGCGCCCTCTCTGTCCCTACACCAGCCGGGTCTGAGCCTGTCCCACGGGCCCTGCACACTCTCTCTCCCTACACCAGCCGGGTCTGAGCCTGTCTCAGGGGCCCTGCGCCCTCTCTCTCCCTACACCAGTCGGGTCTGATCCTGTCCCACAGGCCCTGCACCCTCTCTGTCCCTACACCAGCCGGGTCTGAGCCTGTCTCACGGGCCCTGCACCCTCTCTTTCCCTACACCAGCCGGGTCTGATCCTGTCCCACGGGCCCTGCTCCCTCTCCCTACACCAGCCGGGTCTGAGCCTGTCTCAGGGGCCCTGCACCCTCTCTGTCCCTACACCAGCCGGGTCTGAGCCTGTCCCACGGGCCCTGCACCCTCTCTGTCCCTACACCAGCCGGGTCTGAGCCTGTCCCACGGGTCCTGCACCCTCTCTCTCCCTACACCAGCCGGATCTGAGCCTGTCTCACGGGCCCTGCACCCCTCTCTCCCTACACCAGCCGGGTCTGTGCCTGTCCCACGGGCCCTGCACCCTCTCTCTCCCTACACCAGCCGGGTCTGAGCCTGTCTCACGGGCCCTGCACCCTCTCTCTCCCTACACCAGCTGGGTCTGAGCCTGTCCCACGGGCCCTGCACCCTCTCTGTCCCTACACCAGCCGGGTCTGAGCCTGTCCCACGGGCCCTGCACCCTCTCTCTCCCTACACCAGCCGGGTCTGAGCCTGTCCCACGGGCCCTGCACCCTCTCTCTCCCTACACCAGCCGGGTCTGAGCCTGTCTCACGGGCCCTGCACCCTCTCTCTCCCTACACCAGCCGGGTCTGAGCCTGTCCCACGGGCCCTGCACCCTCTCTGTCCCTACACCAGCCGGGTCTGAGCCTGTCTCACGGGCCCTGCACCCTCTCTTTCCCTACACCAGCCGGGTCTGATCCTGTCCCACGGGCCCTGCTCCCTCTCCCTACACCAGCCGGGTCTGAGCCTGTCTCACGGGCCCTGCACCCTCTCTCTCCCTACACCAGCCGGGTCTGAGCCTGTCTCACGGGCCCTGCACCCTCTCTCTCCCTACACCAGCCGGGTCTGAGCCTGTCTCACGGGCCCTGCACCCTCTCTCTCCCTACACCAGCCGGGTCTGAGCCTGTCCCACGGGCCCTGCACCCTCTCTCTCCCTACACCAGCCGGGTCTGAGCCTGTCTCACGGGCCCTGCACCCTCTCTCTCCCTACACCAGCCGGGTCTGAGCCTGTCCCACGGGCCCTGCACCCCTCTCTGTCCCTACACCAGCCGGGTCTGAGCCTGTCTCACGGGCCCTGCACCCTCTCTCTCCCTACACCAGCCGGGTCTGAGCCTGTCTCACGGGCCCTGCACCCTCTCTCTCCCTACACCAGCCGGGTCTGAGCCTGTCCCACGGGCCCTGCACCCTCTCTCTCCCTACACCAGCCGGGTCTGAGCCTGTCTCACGGGCCCTGCACCCTCTCTGTCCCTACACCAGCCGGGTCTGAGCCTGTCCCACGGGCCCTGCACCCTCTCTCTCCCTACACCAGCCGGGTCTGAGCCTGTCTCACGGGCCCTGCGCCCTCTCTCTCCCTACACCAGCCGGGTCTGAGCCTGTCCCACGGGCCCTGCGCCCTCTCTGTCCCTACACCAGCCGGGTCTGAGCCTGTCCCACGGGCCCTGCACCCTCTCTCTCCCTACACCAGCCGGGTCTGAGCCTGTCCCGCGAGCCCTGCGCCCTCTCTCTCCCTACACCAGCCGGGTCTGAGCCTGTCCCGCGGGCCCTGCACCCTCTCTCTCCCTACACCAGCCGGGTCTGAGCCTGTCCCGCGGGCCCTGCACCCCCTCTCTCCCTACACCAGCCGGGTCTGAGCCTGTCTCGCGGGCCCTGCACCCCCTCTCTCCCTACACCAGCCGGGTCTGAGCCTGTCCCGCGGGCCCTGCACCCTCTCTCTCCCTACACCAGCCGGGTCTGAGCCTGTCCCGCGGGCCCTGCACCCTCTCTCTCCCTACACCAGCCGGGTCTGAGCCTGTCCCGCGGGCCCTGCACCCTCTCTCTCTCCCTACACCAGCCGGGTCTGAGCCTGTCCCGCGGGCCCTGCACCCTCTCTCTCCCTACACCAGCCGGGTCTGAGCCTGTCCCGCGGGCCCTGCACCCTCTCTCTCCCTACACCAGCCGGGTCTGAGCCTGTCCCGCGGGCCCTGCACCCTCTCTCTCCCTACACCAGCCGGGTCTGAGCCTGTCCCGCGGGCCCTGCACCCTCTCTCTCCCTACACCAGCCGGGTCTGAGCCTGTCCCGCGGGCCCTGCACCCTCTCTCTCCCTACACCAGCCGGGTCTGAGCCTGTCCCGCGGGCCCTGCACCCTCTCTCTCCCTACACCAGCCGGGTCTGAGCCTGTCCCGCGGGCCCTGCACCCCTCTCTCCCTACACCAGCCGGGTCTGAGCCTGTCTCACGGGCCCTGCACCCTCTCTCTCCCTACACCAGCCGGGTCTGAGCCTGTCTCACGGGCCCTGCACCCTCTCTCTCCCTACACCAGCCGGGTCTGAGCCTGTCCCACGGGCCCTGCACCCTCTCTCTCCCTACACCAGCCGGGTCTGAGCCTGTCCCGCGAGCCCTGCACCCTCTCTCTCCCTACACCAGCCGGGTCTGAGCCTGTCCCGCGGGCCCTGCACCCTCTCTCTCCCTACACCAGCCGGGTCTGAGCCTGTCCCGCGGGCCCTGCACCCTCTCTCTCCCTACACCAGCCGGGTCTGAGCCTGTCCCGCGGGCCCTGCACCCTCTCTCTCCCTACACCAGCCGGGTCTGAGCCTGTCCCACGGGCCCTGCACCCTCTCTCTCTCCCTACACCAGCCGGGTCTGAGCCTGTCCCACGGGCCCTGCACCCTCTCTCTCCCTACACCAGCCGGGTCTGAGCCTGTCCCACGGGCCCTGCACCCTCTCTGTCCCTACACCAGCCGGGTCTGAGCCTGTCCCACGGGCCCTGCACCCTCTCTGTCCCTACACCAGCCGGGTCTGAGCCTGTCTCAGGGGCCCTGCACCCTCTCTCTCCCTACACCAGCCGGGTCTGAGACTGTCTCACAGGCCCTGCGCCCTCTCTCTCCCTACACCAGCCGGGTCTGAGCCTGTCTCACGGGCCCTGCACCCTCTCTCCCTACACCAGCCGGGTCTGAGCCTGTCTCAGGGGCCCTGCACCCTCTCTGTCCCTACACCAGCCGGGTCTGAGCCTGTCCCACGGGCCCTGCACCCTCTCTGTCCCTACACCAGCCGGGTCTGAGCCTGTCCCACGGGTCCTGCACCCTCTCTCTCCCTACACCAGCCGGGTCTGAGCCTGTCTCAGCGGGCCCTGCACCCTCTCTCTCCCTACACCAGCCGGGTCTGTGCCTGTCCCACGGGCCCTGCACCCTCTCTCTCCCTACACCAGCCGGGTCTGAGCCTGTCTCACGGGCCCTGCACCCTCGCTCTCCCTACACCAGCCGGGTCTGAGCCTGTCCCACGGGCCCTGCACCCTCTCTCTCCCTACACCAGCCGGGTCTGAGCCTGTCTCAGGGGCCTGCACCCTCTCTGTCCCTACACCAGCCGAGTCTGAGCCTCTCCCACGGGCCCTGCACCCTCTCTCTCCCTACACCAGCCGGGTCTGAGCCTGTCCCACGGGCCCTGCACCCTCTCTCTCCCTACACCAGCCGGGTCTGAGCCTGTCTCACGGGCCCTGCACCCTCTCTCTCCCTACACCAGCTGGGTCTGAGCCTGTCCCACGGGCCCTGCACCCTCTCTCTCCCTACACCAGCCGGGTCTGAGCCTGTCTCACGGGCCCTGCACCCTCTCTGTCCCTACACCAGCCGGGTCTGAGCCTGTCCCACGGGCCCTGCACCCTCTCTCTCCCTACACCAGCCGGGTCTGAGCCTGCCTCAGGGGCCCTGCACCCTCTCTCTCCCTACACCAGCCGGGTCTGAGCCTGTCCCACGGGCCCTGCGCCCTCTCTGTCCCTACACCAGCCGGGTCTGAGCCTGTCTCACGGGCCCTGCACACTCTCTCTCCCTACACCAGCCGGGTCTGAGCCTGTCGCAGGGGCCCTGCGCCCTCTCTCTCCCTACACCAGCCGGGTCTGATCCTGTCCCACAGGCCCTGCACCCTATCTGTCCCTACACCAGCCGGGTCTGAGCCGGTCTCACGGGCCCTGCACCCTCTCTTTCCCTACACCAGCCGGGTCTGATCCTGTCCCACGGGCCCTGCTCCCTCTCCCTACACCAGCCGGGTCTGAGCCTGTCTCACGGACCCTGCACCCTCTCTCTCCCTACACCAGCCGGGTCTGAGCCTGTCTCAGGGGCCCTGCACCCTCTCTGTCCCTACACCAGCCGGGTCTGAGCCTGTCTCACGGGCCCTGCACCCTCTCTCTCCCTACACCAGCCGGATCTGAGCCTGTCTCACGGGCCCTTCACCCCCTCTCTGTCCCTACGCCAGCCGGGTCTGAGCCTGTCTCACGGGCCCTGCACCCTCTCTGTCCCTACGCCAGCCGGGTCTGAGCCTGTCTCAGGGGCCCTGCACCCTCTCTCTCCCTACACCAGCCGGGTCTGAGCCTGTCCCACGGGCCCTGCACCCCCTCTCTGTCCCTACACCAGCCGGGTCTGAGCCTGTCTCACGGGCCCTGCACCCTCTCTCTCCATACACCAGCCGGGTCTGAGCCTGTCCCGCGGGCCCTGCACCCTCTCTCTCCCTACACCAGCCGCGTCTGAGCCTGTCTCGCGGGCCCTGCACCCTCTCTCTCCCTACACCAGCCGGGTCTGAGCCTGTCTCGCGGGCCCTGCACCCCTCTCTCCCTACACCAGCCGGGTCTGAGCCTGTCTCGCGGGCCCTGCACCCTCTCTCTCCCTACACCAGCCGGGTCTGAGCCTGTCCCGCGGGCCCTGCACCCTCTCTGTCCCTACACCAGCCGGGTCTGAGCCTGTCTCACGGGCCCTGCACCCTCTCTCTCCCTACACCAGCCGGGTCTGAGCCTGTCCCGCGGGCCCTGCACCCCTCTCTCCCTACACCAGCCGGGTCTGAGCCTGTCTCGCGGGCCCTGCACCCTCTCTCTCCCTACACCAGCCGGGTCTGAGCCTGTCTCATGGGCCCTGCACCCCCTCTCTCCCTACACCAGCCGGGTCTGAGCCTGTCTCACGGGCCCTGCACCCTCTCTCTCCCTACACCAGCCGGGTCTGAGCCTGTCTCACGGGCCCTGCACCCTCTCTCTCCCTACACCAGCCGGGTCTGAGCCTGTCCCACGGGCCCTGCAACCTCCTGCACCCTCTCTCTCCCTACACCAGCCGGGTCTGAGCCCGTCTCGCGGGCCCTGCACCCTCTCTGTCCCTACACCAGCCGGGTCTGAGCCCGTCTCACGGGCCCTGCACCCTGTCTGTCCCTACACCAGCCGGGTCTGAGCTCGTCCCACGGGCCCTGCACCCTGTCTGTCCCTACACCAGCCGGGTCTGAGCCCATCTCGCGGGCCCTGCGCCCTCTCTCTCCCTACACCAGCCGGGTCTGAGCCCGTCCCGCGGGCCCTGCGCCCTCTCTCTCCCTACACCAGCCGGGTCTGAGCCCGTCTCGCGGGCCCTGCGCCCTCTCTCTCCCTACACCAGCCGGGTCTGAGCCTGTCCCGCGGGCCCTGCGCCCTCTCTCTCCCTACACCAGCCGGGTCTGAGCCTGTCCCGCGGGCCTTGCACCCTCTCTCTCCCTACACCAGCCGGGTCTGAGCCTGTCCCGCGGGCCCTGCGCCCTCTCTCTCCCTACACCAGCCGGATCTGAGCCTGTCTCACGGGCCCTTCACCCCCTCTCTGTCCCTACGCCAGCCGGGTCTGAGCCTGTCTCACGGGCCCTGCACCCTCTCTGTCCCTACGCCAGCCGGGTCTGAGCCTGTCCCAGCGGGCCCTGCACCCTCTCTCTCCCTACACCAGCCGGGTCTGAGCCTGTCCCACGGGCCCTTCACCCCTCTCTGTCCCTACACCAGCCGGGTCTGAGCCTGTCTCACGGGCCCTGCACCCTCTCTCTCCCTACACCAGCCGGGTCTGAGCCTGTCCCGCGGGCCCTGCACCCCCTCTCTCCCTACACCAGCCGCGTCTGAGCCTGTCTCGCGGGCCCTGCACCCCCTCTCTCCCTACACCAGCCGCGTCTGAGCCTGTCTCGCGGGCCCTGCACCCCCTCTCTCCCTACACCAGCCGGGTCTGAGCCTGTCTCGCGGGCCCTGCACCCTCTCTCTCCCTACACCAGCCGGGTCTGAGCCTGTCCCTCGGGCCCTGCACCCTCTCTCTCCCTACACCAGCCGGGTCTGAGCCTGTCCCGCGGGCCCTGCACCCTCTCTGTCCCTACACCAGCCGGGTCTGAGCCTGTCTCACGGGCCCTGCACCCTCTCTCTCCCTACACCAGCCGGGTCTGAGCCTGTCCCGCGGGCCCTGCACCCTCTCTCTCCCTACACCAGCCGGGTCTGAGCCTGTCTCGCGGGCCCTGCACCCCCTCTCTCCCTACACCAGCCGGGTCTGAGCCTGTCTCACGGGCCCTGCACCCCCTCTCTCCCTACACCAGCCGGGTCTGAGCCTGTCTCACGGGCCCTGCACCCCCTCTCTCCCTACACCAGCCGGGTCTGAGCCTGTCCCACGGGCCCTGCAACCCCTCCCTGCACCCTCTCTCTCCCTACACCAGCCGGGTCTGAGCCCGTCTCGCTGGCCCTGCACCCTCTCTCTCACTACACCAGCCGGGTCTGAGCCCGTCTCGCGGGCCCTGCACCCTCTCTGTCCCTACACCAGCCGGGTCTGAGCCCGTCTCACGGGCCCTGCACCCTGTCTGTCCCTACACCAGCCGGGTCTGAGCCTCGTCCCACGGGCCCTGCACCCTGTCTGTCCCTACACCAGCCGGGTCTGAGCCTGTCTCGCGGGCCCTGCGCCCTCTCTCTCCCTACACCAGCCGGGTCTGAGCCTGTCCCGCGGGCCCTGCGCCCTCTCTCTCCCTACACCAGCCGGGTCTGAGCCCGTCTCGCGGGCCCTGCGCCCTCTCTCTCCCTACACCAGCCGGGTCTGAGCCTGTCCCGCGGGCCCTGCGCCCTCTCTCTCCCTACACCAGCCGGGTCTGAGCCTGTCCCGCGGGCCCTGCACCCTCTCTCTCCCTACACCAGCCGGGTCTGAGCCTGTCCCGCGGGCCCTGCGCCCTCTCTCTCCCTACACCAGCCGGGTCTGAGCCTGTCCCGCGGGCCCTGCGCCCTCTCTCTCCCTACACCAGCCGGGTCTGAGCCTGTCCCGCGGGCCCTGCACCCTCTCTCTCCCTACAGCAGCCGGGTCTGAGCCTGTCCCGCGGGCCCTGCACCCTCTCTCTCCCTACAGCAGCTGGGTCTGACCCTGTCCCGCGGGCCCTGCACCCTCTCTCTCCCTACACCAGCCGGGTCTGTGCCTCTCCCGCGGGCCCTGCACCCTCTCTCTCCCTACACCAGCCGGGTCTGAGCCTGTCCCGCGGGCCCTGCACCCCCTCTCTCCCTACACCAGCCGGGTCTGAGCCTGTCTCGCGGGCCCTGCACTCCCTCTCTCCCTACACCAGCCGGGTCTGAGCCTGTCTCACGGGCCCTGCACCCTCTCTCTCCCTACACCAGCCGGGTCTGAGCCTGTCCCACGGGCCCTGCACCCTCTCTCTCCCTACACCAGCCGGGTCTGAGCCTGTCCCACGGGCCCTGCAACCCTCTCTCTCTACACCAGCCGGGTCTGAGCCTGTCCCACGGGCCCTGCGCCCTCTCTCTCCCTACACCAGCCGGGTCTGATCCTGTCCCACGGGCCCTGCACCCTCTCTGTCCCTACACCAGCCGGGTCTGAGCCTGTCTCACGGGCCCTGCACCCTCTCTCTCCCTACACCAGCCGGGTCTGAGCCTGTCTCAGGGGCCTGCACCCTCTCTGTCCCTACACCAGCCGAGTCTGAGCCTCTCCCACGGGCCCTGCACCCTCTCTCTCCCTACACCAGCCGGGTCTGAGCCTGTCTCAGGGGCCCTGCACCCTCTCTCTCCCTACACCAGCCGGGACAGTGCCTGTCCCACGGGCCCTGCACCCTCTCTCTCCCTACACCAGCCTGGTCTGAGCCTGTCCCACGGGCCCTGCACCCTCTCTCTCCCTACACCAGCCGGGTCTGAGCCTGTCCCACGGGCCCTGCACCCTCTCTCTCCCTACACCAGCCGGGTCTGAGCCTGTCTCAGGGGCCTGCACCCTCTCTGTCCCTACACCAGCCGGGTCTGAGCCTCTCCCACGGGCCCTGCACCCTCTCTCTCCCTACACCAGCCGGGTCTGAGCCTGCCTCAGGGGCCCTGCACCCTCTCTCTCCCTACACCAGCCGGGTCTGAGCCTGTCCCACGGGCCCTGCGCCCTCTCTGTCCCTACACCAGCCGGGTCTGAGCCTGTCCCACGGGCCCTGCACCCTCTCTCTCCCTACACCAGCCGGGTCTGAGCCTGTCTCAGGGGCCCTGCGCCCTCTCTCTCCCTACACCAGCCGGGTCTGATCCTGTCCCACAGGCCCTGCACCCTCTCTGTCCCTACACCAGCCGGGTCTGAGCCGGTCTCACGGGCCCTGCACCCTCTCTTTCCCTACACCAGCCGGGTCTGATCCTGTCCCACGGGCCCTGCTCCCTCTCCCTACACCAGCCGGGTCTGAGCCTGTCTCACGGACCCTGCACCCTCTCTCTCCCTACACCAGCCGGGTCTGAGCCTGTCTCAGGGGCCCTGCACCCTCTCTGTCCCTACACCAGCCGGGTCTGAGCCTGTCTCACGGGCCCTGCACCCTCTCTCTCCCTACACCAGCCGGGTCTGAGCCCGTCCCACGGGCCCTTCACCCCCTCTCTGTCCCTACGCCAGCCGGGTCTGAGCCTGTCTCACGGGCCCTGCACCCTCTCTGTCCCTACGCCAGCCGGGTCTGAGCCTGTCTCAGGGGCCCTGCACCCTCTCTCTCCCTACACCAGCCGGGTCTGAGCCTGTCCCACGGGCCCTTCACCCCCTCTCTGTCCCTACACCAGCCGGGTCTGAGCCTGTCTCACGGGCCCTGCACCCTCTCTCTCCCTACACCAGCCGGGTCTGAGCCTGTCCCGTGGGCCCTGCACCCCCTCTCTCCCTACACCAGCCGCGTCTGAGCCTGTCTCGCGGGCCCTGCACCCCCTCTCTCCCTACACCAGCCGCGTCTGAGCCTGTCTCGCGGGCCCTGCACCCCCTCTCTCCCTACACCAGCCGGGTCTGAGCCTGTCTCGCGGGCCCTGCACCCTCTCTCTCCCTACACCAGCCGGGTCTGAGCCTGTCCCGCGGGCCCTGCACCCTCTCTGTCCCTACACCAGCCGGGTCTGAGCCTGTCTCACGGGCCCTGCACCCTCTCTCTCCCTACACCAGCCGGGTCTGAGCCTGTCCCGCGGGCCCTGCACCCTCTCTCTCCCTACACCAGCCGGGTCTGAGCCTGTCTCGCGGGCCCTGCACCCCTCTCTCCCTACACCAGCCGGGTCTGAGCCTGTCTCACGGGCCCTGCACCCTCTCTCTCCCTACACCAGCCGGGTCTGAGCCTGTCCCACGGGCCCTGCACCCTCTCTCTCCCTACACCAGCCGGGTCTGAGCCTGTCCCACGGGCCCTGCACCCTCTCTCTCCCTACACCAGCCGGGTCTGAGCCCGTCTCGCGGGCCCTGCACCCTCTCTCTCCCTACACCAGCCGGGTCTGAGCCCGTCTCGCGGGCCCTGCACCCTCTCTGTCCCTACACCAGCCGGGTCTGAGCCCGTCCCACGGGCCCTGCACCCTGTCTGTCCCTACACCAGCCGGGTCTGAGCCCGTCCCACGGGCCCTGCACCCTCTCTGTCCCTACACCAGCCGGGTCTGAGCCCGTCCCGCGGGCCCTGCGCCCTCTCTCTCCCTACACCAGCCGGGTCTGAGCCCGTCCCGCGGGCCCTGCACCCTCTCTCTCCCTACACCAGCCGGGTCTGAGCCTGTCCCGCGGGCCCTGCGCCCTCTCTCTCCCTACACCAGCCGGGTCTGAGCCTGTCCCGCGGGCCCTGCACCCTCTCTCTCCCTACACCAGCCGGGTCTGAGCCTGTCTCACGGGCCCTGCACCCTCTCTCTCCCTACACCAGCCGGGTCTGAGCCTGTCCCAGCGGGCCCTGCACCCTCTCTCTCCCTACACCAGCCGGGTCTGAGCCTGTCCCACGGGCCCTGCACCCTCTCTCGTCCCTACACCAGCCGGGTCTGAGCCTGTCTCACGGGCCCTGCACCCTCTCTCTCCCTACACCAGCCGGGTCTGAGCCTGTCCCGCGGGCCCTGCACCCCTCTCTCCCTACACCAGCCGGGTCTGAGCCTGTCTCGCGGGCCCTGCACCCCCTCTCTCCCTACACCAGCCGGGTCTGAGCCTGTCTCGCGGGCCCTGCACCCCCTCTCTCCCTACACCAGCCGGGTCTGAGCCTGTCTCGCGGGCCCTGCACCCTCTCTCTCCCTACACCAGCCGGGTCTGAGCCTGTCCCTCGGGCCCTGCACCCTCTCTCTCCCTACACCAGCCGGGTCTGAGCCTGTCCCGCGGGCCCTGCACCCTCTCTATCCCTACACCAGCCGGGTCTGAGCCTGTCTCACGGGCCCTGCACCCTCTCTCTCCCTACACCAGCCGGGTCTGAGCCTGTCCCACCGGCCCTGCACCCTCTCTCTCCCTACACCAGCCGGGTCTGAGCCTGTCTCGCGGGCCCTGCACCCTCTCTCTCCCTACACCAGCCGGGTCTGAGCCTGTCTCACGGGCCCTGCACCCTCTCTCTCCCTACACCAGCCGGGTCTGAGCCTGTCTCACGGGCCCTGCACCCTCTCTCTCCCTACACCAGCCGGGTCTGAGCCTGTCTCACGGGCCCTGCACCCTCTCTCTCCCTACACCAGCCGGGTCTGAGCCTGTCTCGCGGGCCCTGCACCCTCTCTCTCCCTACACCAGCCGGGTCTGAGCCTGTCTCGCGGGCCCTGCACCCTCTCTCTCCCTACACCAGCCGGGTCTGAGCCTGTCTCACGGGCCCTGCACCCCCTCTCTCCCTACACCAGCCGGGTCTGAGCCTGTCCCACGGGCCCTGCACCCCTCCCTGCACCTCCTCTACACCAGCCGGGTCTGAGCCCGTCTCGCGGGCCCTGCACCCTCTCTCTCCCTACACCAGCCGGGTCTGAGCCCGTCCCGCGGGCCCTGCACCCTCTCTCTCCCTACACCAGCCGGGTCTGAGCCCGTCTCACGGGCCCTGCACCCTCTCTCTCCCTACACCAGCCGGGTCTGAGCCTGTCCCACGGGCCCTGCACCCTCTCTGTCCCTACACCAGCCGGGTCTGAGCCTGTCCCGCGGGCCCTGCGCCCTCTCTCTCCCTACACCAGCCGGGTCTGAGCCCTGTCCCGCGGGCCCTGCGCCCTCTCTCTCCCTACACCAGCCGGGTCTGAGCCTGTCCCGCGGGCCCTGCGCCCTCTCTCTCCCTACACCAGCCGGGTCTGAGCCTGTCCCGCGGGCCCTGCACCCTCTCTCTCCCTACACCAGCCGGGTCTGAGCCTGTCCCGCGGGCCCTGCACCCTCTCTCTCCCTACACCAGCCGGGTCTGAGCCTGTCTCAGCGGGCCCTGCACCCTCTCTCTCCCTACACCAGCCGGGTCTGAGCCTGTCTCACGGGCCCTGCACCCTCTCTCTCCCTACACCAGCCGGGTCTGAGCCTGTCCCACGGGCCCTGCACCCTCTCTCGTCCCTACACCAGCCGGGTCTGAGCCTGTCTCACGGGCCCTGCACCCTCTCTCTCCCTACACCAGCCGGGTCTGAGCCTGTCCCACGGGCCCTGCACCCCTCTCTGTCCCTACACCAGCCGGGTCTGAGCCTGTCTCACGGGCCCTGCACCCTCTCTCTCCCTACACCAGCCGGGTCTGAGCCTGTCCCACGGGCCCTGCACCCTCTCTCTCCCTACACCAGCCGGGTCTGAGCCTGTCTCACGGGCCCTGCACCCTCTCTCTCCCTACACCAGCCGGGTCTGAGCCTGTCTCGCGGGCCCTGCACCCCTCTCTCCCTACACCAGCCGGGTCTGAGCCTGTCTCGCGGGCCCTGCACCCTCTCTCTCCCTACACCAGCCGGGTCTGAGCCTGTCCCGCGGGCCCTGCACCCTCTCTCTCCCTACACCAGCCGGGTCTGAGCCTGTCCCGCGGGCCCTGCACCCTCTCTGTCCCTACACCAGCCGGGTCTGAGCCTGTCTCACGGGCCCTGCACCCCTCTCTCCCTACACCAGCCGGGTCTGAGCCTGTCCCGCGGGCCCTGCACCCCTCTCTCCCTACACCAGCCGGGTCTGAGCCTGTCTCGCGGGCCCTGCACCCCTCTCTCCCTACACCAGCCGGGTCTGAGCCTGTCTCACGGGCCCTGCACCCCCTCTCTCCCTACACCAGCCGGGTCTGAGCCTGTCTCACGGGCCCTGCACCCTCTCTCTCCCTACACCAGCCGGGTCTGAGCCTGTCTCACGGGCCCTGCACCCTCTCTCTCCCTACACCAGCCGGGTCTGAGCCTGTCCCACGGGCCCTGCAACCCCTCCCTGCACCCTCTCTCTCCCTACACCAGCCGGGTCTGAGCCCGTCTCGCTGGCCCTGCACCCTCTCTCTCACTACACCAGCCGGGTCTGAGCCCGTCTCGCGGGCCCTGCACCCTCTCTGTCCCTACACCAGCCGGGTCTGAGCCCGTCTCACGGGCCCTGCACCCTGTCTGTCCCTACACCAGCCGGGTCTGAGCTCGTCCCACGGGCCCTGCACCCTGTCTGTCCCTACACCAGCCGGGTCTGAGCCCGTCTCGCGGGCCCTGCGCCCTCTCTCTCCCTACACCAGCCGGGTCTGAGCCCGTCCCGCGGGCCCTGCGCCCTCTCTCTCCCTACACCAGCCGGGTCTGAGCCCGTCCCGCGGGCCCTGCGCCCTCTCTCTCCCTACACCAGCCGGGTCTGAGCCTGTCCCGCGGGCCCTGCGCCCTCTCTCTCCCTACACCAGCCGGGTCTGAGCCTGTCCCGCGGGCCCTGCGCTCTCTCTCTCCCTACACCAGCCGGGTCTGAGCCTGTCCCGTGGGCCCTGCACCCTCTCTCTCCCTACACCAGCCGGGTCTGAGCCTGTCCCGCGGGCCCTGCACCCTCTCTCTCCCTACACCAGCCGGGTCTGTGCCTCTCCCGCGGGCCCTGCACCCTCTCTCTCCCTACACCAGCCGGGTCTGAGCCTGTCCCGCGGGCCCTGCACCCCCTCTCTCCCTACACCAGCCGGGTCTGAGCCTGTCTCACGGGCCCTGCACCCCTCTCTCCCTACACCAGCCGGGTCTGAGCCTGTCCCACGGGCCCTGCACCCCTCTCTCCCTACACCAGCCGGGTCTGAGCCTGTCCCACGGGCCCTGCAACCTCTCTCTCTCTACACCAGCCGGGTCTGAGCCTGTCCCACGGGCCCTGCGCCCTCTCTCTCCTACACCAGCCGGGTCTGATCCTGTCCCACAGGCCCTGCACCCTCTCTGTCCCTACACCAGCCGGGTCTGAGCCCGTCCCACGGGCCCTGCACCCTGTCTGTCCCTACACCAGCCGGGTCTGAGCCCGTCTCGCGGGCCCTGCGCCCTCTCTCTCCCTACACCAGCCGGGTCTGAGCCTGTCTCGCGGGCCCTGCGCCCTCTCTCTCCCTACACCAGCCGGGTCTGAGCCTGTCCCGCGGGCCCTGCGCCCTCTCTCTCCCTACACCAGCCGGGTCTGAGCCTGTCCCGCGGGCCCTGCGCCTCTCTCTCCCTACACCAGCCGGGTCTGAGCCTGTCCGCGGACCCTGCGCCCTCTCTCTCCCTACACCAGCCGGGTCTGAGCCTGTCCCGCGGGCCCTGCGCCCTCTCTCTCCCTACACCAGCCGGGTCTGAGCCTGTCCCGCGGGCCCTGCACCCTCTCTCTCCCTACAGCAGCCGGGTCTGAGCCTGTCCCGCGGGCCCTGCACCCTCTCTCTCCCTACAGCAGCCGGGTCTGACCCTGTCCCGCTGGGCCCTGCACCCTCTCTCTCCCTACACCAGCCGGGTCTGTGCCTCTCCCGCGGGCCCTGCACCCTCTCTCTCCCTACACCAGCCGGGTCTGAGCCTGTCCCGCGGGCCCTGCACCCCCTCTCTCCCTACACCAGCTGGGTCTGAGCCTGTCTCGCGGGCCCTGCACTCCCTCTCTCCCTACACCAGCCGGGTCTGAGCCTGTCTCACGGGCCCTGCACCCCCTCTCTCCCTACACCAGCCGGGTCTGAGCCTGTCCCACGGGCCCTGCACCCTCTCTCTCCCTACACCAGCCGGGTCTGAGCCTGTCCCACGGGCCCTGCAACCTCTCTCTCTCTACACCAGCCGGGTCTGAGCCTGTCCCACGGGCCCTGCGCCCTCTCTCTCCCTACACCAGCCGGGTCTGATCCTGTCCCACAGGCCCTGCACCCTCTCTGTCCCTACACCAGCCGGGTCTGAGCCCGTCCCACGGGCCTCGCCCT